>PNEQ01106439.1:18219-28864 GCA_003012365.1 Medauroidea extradentata
TTTTTTTTTTTTTTGTAACAGTTTTTTTGTTCTTCTTTGTATTTTATCTTTCAACACAAGTTGGATCAGCAAAACATGAGCAATGGTGTATGTCCACAAACCAATAAATTCTAATTGTATACTCCTATTGCAACAAACTTTTAAAAATCCCAGGATTTTATGTTTTCTGGATAGTGAAAATAGTGCATTCAAATATATGCCCAAGATTTTAATAGCTTGCCAGATTAATGCTAGTCGAAGTAATTCTTAGATCAACAGCTAGAATGCGGGCTAGTTTCAGCAATCCCTATACATTATTGCAATCCTTCGCTCACAATTTTAAATCATGGCTCCAGAAATCTTTATTTACTTTATAATGTTAACAGCAAAAAAGTTGGGCGGAGTTAAGAGTCCGACCGCCCGGAAAACAGCGCCAAAAAGTACGACATTCTCGGTAACTTGACGAACTACAGGCAAACAACAAGGGGGTCAAGCAAAATACATTGGTAGATAGGCGAGTATCCAGACCTGTTCTTCTACGACCGTGGTCTCGACAGTTTGGTGCTGTTTATTTATGTTTTTTTGGCGTAAAAATGCAGTCGTGATGTTTGAAACTCATGGTGTACCTTCCAGAATATATATTTAGTCATTTGGTGTCACCAAGATCTTGGTTCAAAATCTTATAGTAAGTATGTAGCTAATATTTACATTTTACTAAAAACAACAGTGTTAAGGAAAACAGTAACGTGGCAAACATTGTTTATATTTGTCATTCTGAAATTTCTGCGCAATTATACTATGCGATAATATGGTAGTATGCTCTCCTTAGTTCATAAATTCAAAAGGGTCCAAAATAACCCAACATAGTTGTGGTTACTAAGCAATTATTATCTTGGCTCTCAATGTTATTTCAAATCTCCCGCGCATATTTCACTAAAGTCACATGACACATGTTGAACACACAATTTCGTAGGCAGCTGTATAGAGGATACTCCCTCTACCCTATATTTACTCTAAGGTCGAGATCTTTCTACGATCGTTCTGTTGTCGCATGTCGCACTCGGTCAAAGATATTAACATAAGAGATGTCGATCTAGGGAAACTTTCTTTGTCTATGGAGTTACCTCTCTTTTCGCAGGAGTAATGCTCGTTGGGTGCTATATAAGAATTTCATTAAAAAATTTATGCTTTTATTACAAGGAGTAAAGAATAACACCAACATCTCAGAGGATAAAAATTATTATTTATTTGGTAATCATATTTTGTAATACCATATCTTTGTAATATTTATGAATCCTATTTCTGTCTCTTGTGGTTAGTTATTTTATACAGATTTAATATTGTAAAATTATGACCTGCGAATATATTCTGTGTCCAAAAACATATGAGAAAGAAAGCTTTTATGATTCTTTGGACGGTGATTTAGACAAAATATCTTTGGATTCACTTGAAGGGATACAAATAAATAATAGTTTTGAGAATAAAGTAGAACCACCTGATTGTGATGTAGAAATAATTACTGCAACAAAAGAAACCATAATTCAAAGTGAGTCCAATAAGGCACATATTTCTTACCCATTAAAGAAAAATAAAATTCGAGAATGTGGGGAGTGTAAAGACAAGCAACTACGATGTAGGGATGAATCTTCTGCTGTAAATCCTGTCTTCCATCAAAAAAATGACAACAGCAGCCATGCAAAACACATAATACCTTCTAACTCGAATGAGAGGACAAATTCTAAAATCACTGTCTCTGCCAGGAATCTCGAAGTGACAGACAGAACAAAGAACAGTTCAGTGAGTAGAATCACAAAATGTTTACAAACCAAGGGACGAAAAGCAAATACGAAAACTGTCAAATGTACAGATAAAACCGAGCCAGGCAACAAAGAGAGGCAGTATAAACTACCCAAAATCAAGATCCCCAGCGATGTTTCTCGTCGTACTCGCAGTGAAATTAGAAGAAACTCTGTAACTCCAGCCGAGACAGCAACTGTACACAAGAGAGAAAGAAGCACAAGCATTGCCAACTCTAGTAGGTACGAGAGTATTCTTGCAAAGAATAGAGTAAATGGAGGGAGGGAAGGAACTGATAATAGCCGGTCGGAGTTACATGTAAACATGAGAGCTACGAAGTCTTTATGTGAAGCCACTGTGTTGTCGCAGAGAGGTTCGGTACAAGGCTGCCTACAAAACCAGAGCTACAGTGATGTAGGTCACGACCGCCCTAGAAGGTTCGGGAGTAGGATGGAGCCAGCGCCCAGAAGATTCGATAGCATGACGAAGCCAGGATCTAGAAGGTTCGAGGGAAGGGCGGGGCCAGGGCCCAGATGGTTCGAGAGACGGGCGGAGCAAGTAACGCAGAAACCCGCCTCCTACTCGCAGTTGTACCTCGATAAGAAGCAGGGCGGGGAGGCCCAGCCCACGAGGGCGTCTTCATGCTGCACCGCGGGAGACTCCTCCCCTGCAAGCCTCAGTGACGTGGGCAGCGACATGGTGATGAGCTGCGACTGCTGCAGTGACGACGACGAAGACTTGTACAGGGCGATGGTAGACCAGGACGACGGCTCCACAGCGGCCATCGGCGAGGGATCTGCAGTTACAACCACAGACCAAGCCAAGTGCAGCAACCTCTCCAGAATGAGCTCGTCTTCTTCCGACACTGCAGACCTGCTTTCAAGGAGTGCTTCACAGGTAAAATTCACACCATTCATGGGTCAGGTATAAACCAGCACAGGTTGTTTGAGTGACAGCATAATTGGCATACCTGATATGCTTCCGATTAGGTAGGTATGGTTCCTCATCAAACGAGGTAAGCTATTTAAAAAACTGCCCAAAAATTAAATAAACAAGTACTTAACTTTAAAAAGTCAGTTTTTTATCTTGGTTATGGACAAGTGCAATTACATCGTAGACGAATTCGTAAATGATAATGCTGAGTAATATAGCTTTTAAAGCCATACATTTTTAAGTTTTTAAAATTTAAAGTTTTAAAATGTAATCCTCAAATGTTGTCATTCTTCTCTGTACATTATTATCTGATAGATTTAAATTTAGTTTTTTTTATATTTAATATGCCTGATATACATTCTCGTATTTGTTATGTTTCTTTGTAACTGTATATTTTCATGTCTGACATATCCAATATCATAAAATGTATAATCCTCTGGACCAAATAAAAATACATAAATAAATAAATTAATAAAATGCATATCAACAAACTTACCTGACCAATTTTTTTAAGGGTTTGAAAACTGAAACAAATTACTATGTAATGTTTGTTAATGGCATCTTCAAATGAGTACCGTATGCAAGGAACTGAAATTAAATTACATTATCCACACAAAAATAAGTCTCATTTCTCCGAAGTTTCCAAACTAGGCAACTGTTTTCCTGTCTTTTCGTTTGGGACATATATTAATCTAATTAATTAATTTTATTCAAATTTGAATTTTACATAAATTATAAATAATAATTTTATTTGCATACCTGTTTAAAGTAATGTTCTTCAACTTTAATACTTATTACTGATATTATATAGTAAAACATAAACATCATGCAGTTCTGCTGCATTGTTCACTTAAGAATGTTCTCATGAGATGTCTCAAGTCCCGAGTTTTCGTATTTTGGTTGTGGCAGCACTGCCTCGCCTGCAAGAGGTCTCCTGGGAAGTACTTGGTGCTGGCGCCGGTGAAGCTTGGTGGCTTGGGGCCAGACTTTGAGGCATGCAAGAACGAGGTACGAACTTACGTTTCAAATCTTATTTTCTAAGTTTTAAAGATTTTTCGTTTTTTTTTTTTTTCTCTCTCACGTCAAAGTAAGTGTGATACAATTACAAAATTGATTGGAAAATAATATTTGTATAATTTAGGAACTCTGTTACTAACACATAAACAATAAATATAATGTAAAGAAGATTAAAATAAAAATTAGTCAAATTAGCATACACTCTTATCAAGTGATTATTAAAAAAATTGATTGTTAATAAAGAAATATTTCTGGAATCGGACCATTCGTTCGTCTCCAATCAATGGTTAGTGTTCATTAATTTTTTCTTTGAATTTTATCATAAAATATGAATTATAACTACATGTGAACTCCTCAATGAATTTCTACGAAACTTTTCTGTTGTGTGTTTTGAAATGCTGCTCAAAGTGGTAATATAACTAAAATTCTTAATTGAAAAATATGACAAGATTTAAAACCTCATAATTACCATAGTTAAATAAAAAATATTAAGCACATTTTTCACTCTTTTCTCACACTCATACATGTTACTATGTCACAAAAATATAATTCAAACACACCGTAAGCAGAGGTGGACACGTGGGGTGACTTTGAAACCTTACAAAACTTTTTTCGCATATTTGGTACCCCTGAAAACAAGAAATTTATGTACTATTAATTTAATAGTAAATACTCTCATGACATTTAATTAATATTTACTCACAGTTGACAATTATATAAAATAAAAATAATACGAAAGTGTTCAAAACTCACCCCACCTGTCCAAAGTCACCCCTGCTTATGGCACTGAAAAACGTATGGTAGGTTTCAGGATTTTGGTTTTTGTAGTAAGATTTTCTTTTCATTACTTTCTTGAAATTGTTATCTTAAATTTTATTTAGGTATAAATAAGTAAGACTTTGGTTTCTTACGAAGCTTTAATGCAAAACATATAATTCTACATCTTTAATTATTATTAACTCTCTCGTTCTCTCTCCGTCTCCCTCTCTCTCTCTCTCTCTCTCTCTCTCTCTCTCTCTATATATATATATATATATATATATATATATATATATATATATATATACACACACACACACACACACACACACATCGATATAGTCATGTCGCTTTACCAATTAATTACATTAGGTAGGCCACAAATTCGTCTTGTGCGTTGCTCCATGCGCACTTTATATCACCTTTCACCAGTGCTGAAAATATCCGTCACATTTTGCTTGTTTCGAGCTAGACTCAAGTTTGCTAGCTCTTGATGTCGCTTGCTTCGTGTTAGTCTAAGGCTGATGCTATCACCTCAGGACTGCCTGTGCCTTTTCAGTAACGCCTGCAGACTGAGTAACATGGTTTATTGTCAGAAAACTTGGAATGTTCCAGAAAGAGCGAGCATCCAGGAGGAATGCGTACGGGGAAATGGCGAGTGCGAAGAATATGATAGTGTTGAAAGAAGCGAAGCTGAAGAAGGAGGTAAGCTTATACGTAACTCTGGCACGACGAAGGTGCGTGCGAAACTAACGCGAAATGTCGATATCGCACGAAATACAGGTTGTTTCTAAGTTGCACGTCAATATTTCGGGGGAACAATCATCATATTCAGAGAAGCAAAAACGTCAACATGAACGTGGGTCCGAAAATACAGAAAACACACAGTTTCTGCGCCACAATTCGCAGTACATGACATATAGTGCATGCTGCGCGAGCTGGATGTTACCAATGCCGGATCTGAGAGGGGCAAGGAGGGGGGACGGCAAGAGGGGGCATGTGCCCGTGCGGCATATAAAAGGGACGACAGGCTGGCCCCGCCTTATTTGGGAAATGTACGACAGAAAAGTAATATCCGCATTGAAGAACATAACTCAGTTATTAATAAAAGTATAGTAAATTTTTGGGTGAGAGAAAATTAATTAAAGTTATAGTGTCGTGTTGCGGTGTGCATTTACAATGTTCATTTCTATTGCAACACCCATACATTAAACTAAATTGACAGTACATATAAACAGATCTTTTGCATAGCAAAAATTCATTTTCTGATTACTATAACGAAATTATTACATCAATGAAATATTTTTCTTGTCTTGCTGTAAAATTTGGAAAAAGAAAATAGGGGAAGGGGGAAGTGAGCCAATTTCACTCCCCTTATAAAAATGGTATGTTACTGTGGAATGTCCGGGCAATGTCTACCGTCCAATTACGGTCTTGTTATCTTGTTTCTGTTGTTTTTTGTGTCAGTTATTATTTTAAGCTTAACGAGAGCAGATATAAAAAAGTCTGTTAGGCAGTTTTGTTAAAAATATTTTTTCCTGTGATAACTATTTTTTTTAACAAGAAATGGTAAGGTTTCGGTTAAAAAGTAACTAACCAGAATTTCGCTAATTTCATAATTAGCTAAAAAGATTGAGAAGACGATTTTAAACAGAACTGCCAGACAGATTTTTTATAACTGCTCTCCTTTAGGCGTAAAAATTAATATCGTTAAAAAAGTATAAACAAGAGAGCATCGCTTTAAATACGACTCGTCGGGTATGAAACTTCCAATGATAGGTGTTGTGGCCTTCCACAGTAAATAGATCCATCTCATGCGTCTTGCACTGTAAGTCTTGTATTGCGAAGTGTAGAGCAGACACGGTGCATTTTCAGACTTATATGCATGTAACATATTTGTTCCCATAGATGTGAGCATTGTTACCCCAAACTATTGAAATACAATTTACTAACCTCCTGTGTAACACGAGGATTCCCAGTGTAAGGTTAATTTCGTATGAAATCATGAGATTTAATAATATACAGTTTTTAATGAAAATATTTTAATATTTTCCCCGATTATTTGTATGCATTTTACATACTCTCTAGAATTCCCAAATGTGGTAATGAAGCCACAGTTACACGTTTGTTTAAGGGTGTTGATGTGCGGAAAACTTGTAATTTTATGTTGGCCTGAAATAGTGTTCGTTATGTAGTTGTTACTTGGGAGTACATATACCTAAAAAAAAAAAAAAAAAAAAAAAAAAAAAAAAAAAAAAAAAAAAAAAAAAAAAAAAAAAAAAAAAAAACTATTTATTACTAGCCGTAAAAACCGATCAAATTAATGTTGTGGAAAAATTATCACTGAAACAACATGTCACGGACAACTGTTTGACATGTTTTAAAATCCGTTATAAAATGTTTTTGTATTACGAATATTTCCGAAATTATTGATTTTGTTACTTATTTTATAGATTTTTTAAAATATAAAAATATTTTGTAAT
Organism: Medauroidea extradentata; assembly: GCA_003012365.1. Classification (NCBI taxonomy): domain Eukaryota; kingdom Metazoa; phylum Arthropoda; class Insecta; order Phasmatodea; family Phasmatidae; genus Medauroidea; species Medauroidea extradentata. The sequence goes on from PNEQ01106439.1 coordinate 25,188, forward strand.
GGCTTTAAAAAAACATGTCTAACAGAGACCAACGACATACAGATCCGATGCGGATATATAGGCCTATATGTATATATATATATATATAAATTTTTTTTTTTTTTTCATTTTAATACGTTCATTGGCTGTTGTGGTTTATAAGATCGAAACACACGCTAATCTTTACTTTGAAATGCCATTTCGGAAAACTCTCAGACTTTTTTTTTTCGCAAGAAGAAAATGTACTCCGAAGTAAATTGTACGAAAGTAACATTATTTCATACACATACACAATTACGGTTACTACTCACTTGTATGCTCGTAAGAAAGTTATGATTTGCTTAAAATAATAAACGAAAATCTCTCATTAAATAAATAAATGTAATTTAATACTAACTAACCAGTTTAACCAACATTTGGCCACAAAATTAAAGTGTGTGTTTTTTAGCTTCGTCGCGTCTGCGATACGAATAAAATACATATGCTTCCTGTACGGAATACGCAACACGTTCGCAATTATTGTTGCGTTGCGGTCTCAGAAGTCTCAAGGCCGATTGGTTGGCATGTAATTTTATTCGCGTCGCCCAAGCTGCTTGGAGCGAAGACAACTATTCGTCCTGCAACGTTGGCCATGTAACCAACCGTATACGGACCATAGACATGGAACTGAATCGTAGCTTCAGCTGACATTGGAGGGAAGGGGGAAGTAGTATACCAGTTGTTAAGGTGGCAGCTTGAGTGAAATATTTTCGCGGGTTAGAGTCTTAAAAAGGGGCCACGGTTGACGTAGTGGATAGAGCTCTCGCCTCCCACCAAGGCGATCCAAGCTCTATATCCGGCGGGGTCGGTCCCCAGATTTTCGCCAGTGGGAATCGTGCCAGACGATGCTGATGGTCGGTGGGTTTTCTCGGGGATCTCCCGTTTCCCCAACCACTTCATTCCGATGCTGTTCCAATGTCTACTCACAGCGCTATATACCTCGATGTTGAGTTCTGACCAAAATCTCTCTCTCTCTCGTTGTAGAGGGGCGTGACTAAGGGCGACGCAACCCGCACATCACGCATCACATTAGCCTCTAGACGCAAATCACTCAACTGTTATGCAGTCTTCTCGCCAATATATAGTCACATGTCCTAACGCCATGATCCGTCATTCATACTGCTTTCAACATAGTTCATTTTATTCCTTAACGAGAGTGGATATCGAAAGAAAATTGTTTTTACAGCGTAGTCTAATTTATTCTAGACAAAATGTACATAAATTTGGCAAATAATTTCAGTAATAGGAATTAACTGTATTGCATAATTAGCTGAAACCTTTGGGTACTTTGCTTTTGAAAAATGTTTTAATATAGCATGTACAGTCTGAAACAAAACGGTGCAACAGGTTTTCGATATCTGTTCTCGTTTTGTATTTAAAAAAAGTAACCATCGTAAAAAAGTAGAAAAAATTGATCATGTCCTTAATATTAAAGGCGAAGGTGAACTTTGCACGTTTATGCCTTTGTAAAGAGTCAGCGATACTCGAAGGAAAAAAAGACCGCAAAGCATCCATTTTTTAGCCGCGAGATAATACTGTTTTAAAAATTACTGGGTTACCTGAAGTGAGCATAAGCCCTACACACGTGTAACGTTCTTCAAATGTTATCCCTAAGCAGACATAACTTGAGCACGTTGAGGAGCTTTCGAATAAACTCCTATTGGACACAACAGCTCACACCGCTAGGCGGCCACCTTAAGGCTGTTCACGTGGCAAACATTCATAATTTTATATTTGTGCGACATAGTGTTCTTTTTATAGACGTTACTTCTGACTACATTTTACACTTACAGCATTTTTTTTAGCGCCCATATTCTTCCCATAGCGACATGACAAAGTCAAAATTTTCAAGATACAGGAACATAGAAATATCAAAAACCAAGAGACTTACTCTAATTAAATAATTTACAAAGATATTATATACCATATGTCATATGCTAAGATATTAAAAAACCCAAACGAAAGTTATTTTGCCTTTTTTTAATAATTGCAATAAATAAAACAAATTGTCAGAATTGTCAGAATTTTTTTAAGTATAAAGGAATTTAACTGTGTGTTTTTATGTATTTTAGCACATGACCAGTAATATCTTATTTCAGTGCAAATTATTTCATTCGAGTTAAGTAACTTGTTTTTCGTCATTCCTATGTTCCCGTAACTTGCAAATTTTGACTTTGTCATGTCGCTATGGGACGGCTATGAGAGCTAAAATAATGTTATAAATGGAAAATGTAGTTAGAAATAACGTCTATAAAACGAACACTATCTCGTACAAATATAAAATTATTCGTTTAGCCACGTGACCACAGCCTTAAGGGTGTTCAAGTGCTATGTATGCATACTTTTATGTTTGTATGAAATCATGTTAGTTTTGTAGACGATACTTGAGTGTAGTTTACTCTTACGAAACAATTTTAGTTCTCATAGTTTCCTCATAACGGGGCGTCAGAGTCAAAATTTGAATGATACTGTAACGTGTCCTGCCCTAGGTAATACATGATGTTTGTATGTTAGTATTGTTATTATTTATTAATGAAGTTTGTGATTTGCCAGCTTAATTTCAGTAATACCCATGTTTATTGTTTTAAAATTAATATTATTTCATTGTGAATGTTTTCATTTAACTCTGGTAAATTATGTTGTTATTTGCTATTCCTTGCCAGCCAGTTAGATCCAAATCCATAAGCTCTATGGATACTTTATCTTTTTGAAATCGCTCCTAGTGCAATTAGCACTGAGTTTTGTTGTAAACAATGCTCTGATATAGTTTTTAATATGGCAAGACGAAGAATGCTGATGGTTTAAGTATGTGAAAACCTACGATTGTTTAGTAAAATTGTCATATACTAAACTATTGGTAGCAAGAGGTATATAGGTGTACCAGAGGACTACCTAGGTTTGCAAACAGTACATGGAAGATCTGCAAGATAAGTGCATAAATATTTTTTTAATGAACATAAAGCAGGTGTAAATTTTACCTACTCAACTAAATTATACCCACGGAAAAGGTTTAATGCTCTACCTCCTGACCTTTTAAAATCTTCAATTTCAAAGCACCGCAATATAGGCTATTATGGCAAATTTAAAACAGAAACTAGCTGGATGAACCTGTTTTTTTATCTTTAATGACTGGTAGCAAAATTTTTTTCTCTCTTTGCTGGCAAATTTTAATTACCTTAATATATAGTTTTGTGAAAGCAGTGTCATCATCTATTTGGCTCGTATTACTGTTGTGTATTAAAAGTCAGGAAATTTAATTAATTTTCTTTTATTATGGCAGAGAATGTGACAGTGTGTTACATTCTCTGCCAAGGCTGTTACGAGTGACTTCCCACCAATACTGGGCTGTCAATTTCAAACTCCAATTCAGACACCTTAACTTATCTCCATCATTAGGCTCAAAGAGATTACAACATTCCTCAAATTTCTGAAGAAAAGTTACTGGGTTTTCCCCCAGTTTGCCCTCAAATATGGGCTGCTGCTTGACCCAGAGTTTAGATGGATGGTGGGTTAATAAAGCTGGGTATGTTTGAAGTGATGTGCTAGGCTGGCTAGGTGTTATCACTGCTTGAGTAGCCGTTTCAGCAGAGGATCTAGCTGACTCATTAGCAGTTTCCAGCATCATGGAGTTATTTGGACTAGGTTCAGGATTAGTTATT
>PNEQ01106440.1:0-12306 GCA_003012365.1 Medauroidea extradentata
ATTATCACAAAACAAACTGGAGTCATAGCAACGAGATATACAAAAAGTTATTTATAAATAATAACGAAATTGTCAAAAACCAAAATTGAGGAGATCGCAAACAAAAACAGCATCCTCTTTATTGAAGCATGCAGTTTAAGTCGCAGGTACTTCAAAGAGATTGACTGAGTTGCGGACAACATAGTTCATCAAACAACTAAAAAATAAAAGGAAACAACATACGTTTTATTAACTAAGCGTTCAGTTGTACCATGGTGTCACGGAAGAATCTGAGGGTTGACATCACTGTATAGGGCCTAAGTTTGTTACACGCCCACGTTCTGGTTAAAGAAAGAAACGCGTGGATGATCACGTAATATTTCGATGATGAGGAGAAAGAGTACTGTAGGTTGTCTACATTGTGGCGCAAAAATCTTAAATCTGGCGCTATCTACACAATACGCCTTAAACAACACAAAAACACTGCTCGCAAAACAACTAGATGGCAGTGTCGTCGAAAATGCTACAGTCAGTTCAGAATGATTGCATCTCACAAATATTTTTCTTCTCTTGAACATGTCTATTTTCCGTGGTTCTAAGTTCTGTGTTTCTGTCATGCGTTTGTTCTAACATCTCTGATTCTCTTGTTTAATAGTTCTAAGATGTGATTTTCTACTGTAAAACGTTTCTAATGTACATTGTTCTGCAATACGTGGTTCTAAGTTGTGTGTTTCTGTCATGTGTTTGTTCTCTCATCCGTGGTTCGGGTGTATATTGGTTCTAACATGTAAGATTCTGTTGTAAAACGTTTCAAACATACATTGTTCTTTAATATGTGGTTCTAAGTTGTGTGTTTCTGTCATACGTCTGTTCTAACATCTCTGATTCTGTTGTTTAGTAGTTCTAAGATGTGAATTTCTGTTGTGCGACGTTTCTAACGTACATTGTTCTAAGATACGTGGTTCTAAGTTGTGTGTTTCTGTTGTACGTTTGTTCTAACATGTGTGTTTCTGCTGCATATTGGTTCTAACATGTGAATTTCTGTTGTAAAACGTTTCTAACATACATGGTTCTGTAATATGTGGTTCTAAGTTGTGTGTTTCTGTCATACATTTGTTCTAACATCTCTGATTCTGTTGTTTAACAGTTCTAAGATGTGAATTTCTGCTGTGCGACGTTTCTAACGTACACGTGGCCATTTAGTTAAAACACGATTTTGACTTAATATTTTTGTTTTCAAATACAGTGAGGTATAGTAAAGTTGAAAGTGAAAAAAAAAAAAAAACTAGCTATAGTGCGTTAAATAAACTGTGCAGTTTTGTTAAATGTTAAACATTGTGATATGTGAACCTTAAAAACAACAGAGTTATGATGTCAATCTGATAACTAGACAGCACCCTCTGGTGTTATTTAGACTTGGCGAAACTTTCTACGCAGCTACCCTTGTTTTTCTCCATCTGCTTGCTACTTCAAGTGCTCAACACAATTATCCAAAAGTATGTTACAATTCTTTAAATTACATTTGTGGATTTTGTGAATTTTGTGTTACAAAAATTACAGTAATCCAAATGCATGTTAAATTTATTAGAATTATTTTTGTGGATTTTGCGAATTTTTGTATAAAAATTTAATAACTTGAAATATTTTAAGCTGTTTGAGAAAATGGAATTGCAGTAACTGCTTGAAACATTACTTGATTTCCTCTACAAGTACTAGGGAGGTCCCTTAACAGAATGATTCTTTAAAGAAATATTAATCTACCAAAATACACTAAACGTTTAGACCCGAGAACTGCTAAAATAACACCATTTTGCACCTTGAAATCCAATTATTTCGGGGGAGGACACCCGGACACCCTCCTTTTATTGGGGGATAAGTGTTTCTCCTCGTATGCAGCCCTGCCTATGTCAAAATTCACGAGCCGCAACTGTATTTATGTCGTATAACTTATAAGAATACACATCTATCAAGACATCGGTACGAAGAAGAACGTGTAAAAAAGTTAGTATTGACAATGAGCACGACTACAAGAGTTTCACTGGAGATGTCCATTCACCACAGTACGAAGAACCATATATTACAATAGAGAGTAAGAAGATACACCTACCTTGTTATGAAGCTCGTTGTTTGTTTGGGGTATGTATTCGTTCTTGCAACAGACTACCTATATAATAAAATATATAATTTTATAATTTGTCCCCGATACTTGCTTATGGCTTGCAAGGAGAGGTACGCAGGTTAAATCAAAAATTGAATAGTACTTCCTTTATAATCCCTGTAACAAACAATTTACCATCACAAGAAAAAAGCAATGCAAGGCAAGTAATTTTGTCACTTAAAATGCTCTTCTTGAACAATAAATACTTTATAAAGTAGTCTTCTAATGAATAGGTACAGAAAACCAGGGGCTACATAAAGTCGAATATTTAATTAACATTACAAAGTTTATTAAACCCACATGTTTATATATCTTAATACTAGCCAATGTAAGTTAATTAGCTTAAAAATTATCATACATTGCAAAATCGTAAGAAAATATCGTGAAACAGGCAACAAAAATAGTGTTTATGCTAATTAGGAAAATTATTGCCGTTGACATTACACACAAAATAGAAAGAAAATGGTTACATATAGATGCATAAAGGCTTAGCAAAGTATGTCTCCAGTACTATTTACTGAATAAGCTATATTTGCGTGGTTCCCTGTCACAGCAGCAAAATCATATTTAGGTTGCAAACAAGGAGTGGAAAGAGCATTTAAGAGTGTTTCATGAGGTGAGTACACTAAATGCAAGAGCCGAGAGTAACATCAACAAGCACCATGCATCCCAAGCACATGTCAGTTATCTTACCAGGAGCGTAACCACAACAATAGTCTGACCTCTTCGAACATAGGAAACCATTACGGTGACTGATGTTATGTTGCCATGAAGCAGTGATTAATTACAATGTGCTTTTATGTGATCATCAAAACGTAAAAGTAAAACTAAAAGAATGACATGATATTAAAATTATTATGTATGAAAACTGAAATCAACCACTTAATCGCACGATCTCGCCAATACAACATCTTTGATTGATCGTCAAACAGCAGCAAAGATGCTTGACGATAGCTCGTGCTTGTAAGACACAGTCATACATATAAACGAAGAAATGCAATTTTCAAGTAACTTAGTCTTCAGACAGCCTTAATTTTATATAGCTATTGAACAGGAGTGTAATAATGTAAACAGTAACGAGGAAGATGTATGAGCGGTTTAGTAGTGTTATGGAATTGAGGAAATGCAAGTAGGTACTGTTTAACAACCACGAATCATTAAGCACAATTGTCTCGCTGTCGAGCACTACAGCATCAGTAGATGGTGTATTGCCATTACGGTAAGTTACACAAAAATTGCCACTAATGCATGAAATCTGTTTTTAACAATGATGAATATCTACACGACTCATGGAATACTATTCTGATAATGGGTGACACTATTGTAGTTGGTCACAACGTCTTGCTGCTTGTGATCTGAAAGTTTGTCGCACATGTTCGTAGTGTTGCTACTAATCATTGGCTGCTGGTTGTAGACAGTCTTATCTGGGTAATTCTCCATATGGTTCATGGCACTTTGTTGTTATATATCTGCCTAGAATTCATTTTCACATACTGCAGACTATTTTGTTGCATGAAGTTTGTCTGTAGTTGTATTTGTCCCATCTAGGCTGCGACTTATAGACACTTTTAATGAAGTTCTCATCTTGATGCATTTTTAAATTGTTTTGTGGATGTAAGCTCGAGCTGTCTCAACATGTGTAAAAGCCACCATACCTAGGATGACTTTTCTGTGTTCTTTGTATTTCAAGGTTAATATGCGGTGTTGTGGTTTTTGTGGGTCTTTCACCAAACTGATACATTCTTTGGCTAAATGAATTCGTCTCATTTACATTGGATTTGGAAATCCTACTACTACTTACTCTTTCTCTTCTGATCTTGCTCTGTAAAATCACAGGGTAGATATCGTGAAACCAAAGTCTTCGCAAACATGTTCCTATCATTAATTGTGAAATTCTGTTCTTCTGCAAAGAAATATTTGCACTTGAACTGATAACTTCCTGATCAGTGTTACCTCCGTAAGATTCTTAAGTGGCACTGTCAATCTTCATTTTTTTTCTTAGTATCCTTCATTATCGTTATAAGGTTCACAAGCATTATGAGCCGCGAGTAAATTATGTTTGTCATTTGCTGTAGCGTGTTTCAAATTATGTTTTGCTAACTTTCTATGTGTAAAACTTGATTGACTTTGTAGTCATATCTTGAGGTGAACAATCTGTTTTTTATTTGTATGTGTGGAAGCATCCTCGTCAAATATGGGAGCATAATTTGATTGAGATGAAGAATTTTTTTGGGAATTAAAATAAGCATTGTTTTGTTGTTTGGCAGAAGTACCTGACTGCACTGAAACAGGTCTTATATCCAACGATGCAGGACATGACGACAACAGACTAGACAGTGATTGAAATGGAACAGATTTTGATTGCAATGAAACAGTAAAACTTGGTTGTTGTCGAACAGACAGCGAATGCGAGGATATTGTACTTGTCTGCAATGGATTGATAGTTGAATATGTGTGCTGAGAAATTGACGGTGAGGAGGCAGGACATAAAAGTGAAGTTGTGGATCTTTTAAGCAGTGGAGCAATCCCTGAATTTGTAAATGTAGAACCCGACCGCAGTACAGTAGGACTTGAAAGATGAGAATGAAGATTTGACTGTGTATATTGAGCATTCATGTCTCTGAATTGCTGATCCCAGTTACTTGTCTTCACTTCATTTGATATAAATTTTGGTTCATTTTGATAATCACTGTGCATTTTCTGGTAAATGTAAAAATCGCCAGATGACTTTGGATAGTGCTGAGATTGTTTGAATGCCTTCCCTTGCATTTTACTTGTGATTTTGTTACACACATTGGGTACTTCTTTTCCAAATGATGCAGGATTATTAATTATTTTTCTAACTTGCGAAGGATGGTGTGTTTCAGAATGATTTTTAAGTTGTTCAAAAGTACAAAAGTCTTCTTGACATTCTAAACAGTACCTGTAAAGCATTGCAGAATGCATTCTTTTAAAATGTATTTTGAAACCTATTTTTGTTTTCAAAATCTTTGAACACAACTTACAAATTACAATTTCAGAGTTTACTATTGGCTTTACACAGTGCCCTAAATGATGCACTACTTGGTCAATGTGTCGGTTGTAAACGTCATTACCTTGACGTGAATTTTTTGGTGACTGAGAAGTTTGTTTCGAATTTGCAACTGATAGGTCAATCAACTGAGAGCTCTGATGATTAGTTCTGTGTTGCAAGTTAACAATGGGCGTTTTGCACTCCTCCAAATCAATAACAGACTGCTGATTTTTCTGGCATTTGCTGACTGCAGAGTAAATTTGTTGAGATTTTGTAGACAACACCTTACTCCTCTGTATTTCTTCTACATCTATTACAGATTTATAATTTTCAAAATTCTTTATTGTTGACCACACATTACTTTGCAAGAAGTTCATTTTAAATTTATCCTTCTGCGAGTCTACCAATGACCTCTGCTGCACGTTGCTTTCCAATTCTAAACAGTTGTGTGACGCCTGTATCGAAGCTACCCAGTTTTGCAACACCTTTATCGACTTTGAGCAGCGCAGTAAAACCTTTCTTGAATTGCTATATTCATAGGATGTATCTGTGTTCTGAATGTCTGTATTCAGTTCTGTCGACTCAGTATGTTTCGGTAGTTGTTTTGAAATAATCTGATGATTTGGCTCAGTGATTTTTTGCATATAACTTCGCAACACTTCTATTGACCTAATCATTTCTTGCAGTCCTTCAACTGGCTGGCTACATTCTTGCATCTGTTGTAGTGAGTAGTCAGATTCCTTTGGCTCACATTGATCTCTTACTTCATTATGGATTTGAATATTATCTGATGATGGTTGACACTCTTGCACTAAACTCGTACTACTTTGGTTTTGCTTTTGTGCTGATTGTGCAGCTGACTCGCTAATCATTGACATCTTCCGAGTTGATTCCCTCAATTGTTTTATCTCTCCAGCTGTATCGATAAACAATGCTGACTCCTGAACTGATTCGCTTGATGGTATATGAGTTGATTTGTTAAGGCCTGCTATCTCCTGAGATGATATTTTTGATGGTCTCTTTACTTGAGATGAGTCATTGGACTGAGTCGTAACCTGAACCGACTCATTAAAATGCAATATACTCTGGGCTGACTTATTGGATTTTATTATCTTATCCACTGACTTAGTGGACTGTATCATAGCTGATGTACTGGATTGAGTTATAATCTGTACTGATTCAGTGGATTGAGCTAAAGCCTGTACAGAGTGGCTTGGTTTTATAATTACCTGTACTGGTTTGCTGGGTTGTTTAAAGACCAGTGGTGGCATTCTGGACTCAGTCACCACTTGTGAATCCCTTATTATTCCTGACTCGTTAGACTCTGCTACATGTGGTAATTCTCTGGATTCTACTACGACACCTGATGACACACTGGGGTCTACAATCACATTTGGTGACTCACTGAACTGGTCCAATACTTTGGCTAACTCGCTGGATTGTGCTCCAACATATGCTGATTTTTTTAATTGTGTAATAGTATATGTTGAATTTGCCTGTGAGATTACACATGATGACTTCATTTGTGTTATCGGCTGTTGTGACTTGTTAGATTGGGCCATTGCCTGTAATGACATACTGGCTTGATTCATTATGTGTGTTGACTTTCTCAAGTGTTCCATTAACTGTGGTGACTCTGTGGATCTTTCTATCAACTGTGTTGACTCTCTGGATTGTCCAGTTAACTGAGGTGAATATCTGGGTTGTTTCACCTGTGCTGACTCTAAATATTGTTTAATAATTTGTGCTGACTCACTGTATTGCTGACTTTCTTTTTCTGGCTTGTTAAATTGTGCCATTGGCTGTGGCTGTGAAGACTCGCTGAATTGTTCCATCCTCTCTGCTGACTCACTAGAATATGAAGCTTCCAAGAATTTGCTTGGACAATTTTCCTTTGACGGTAATATTGTGTGACGATTTATACCTAAGGATAACTCGCTAATGTGTTTTACCGAGCGCGATGACTTGCCAGAGAAATTTACCTCTTCCCATGGCTTGCCTAAATATTTTACTCCTTGTGACTGTTTGTCGGAATGATTCACCTCTTGTAAAGACTTACTTGAATGTTTAGCTACCTGAGGTGACTTACGAAAATGTTTTGACTTTTTGGATGATTTACAAGAATATATTACTTCCTGCGATGATCTGCCAGAATGTTTTGCTTCTAGCGATGGCTTGTCAGAATGATTTACCTCTTGACACGCCTTCGCAGAGTGTTTTACCTCTTGTGTTAGCATGCTGAAATGTTTTACCTCTTGCCATGTAATGCCAGAATGGTTTGCCTCTTGCAATGTCTTGCAATACCCCTTGACTTCATGCACTGGCATATCGGAATGATTTACCTCTTTTGTTGACTTTCCAAAATTTTGTATCTCTTGTGATGATTTACAGAAATGATTTTCCTCTTGCACTATCTTCCGAGAATGTTTTACCTTCTGCGTTGACTTGCTGGAATGTTTCGATTCTCGTGATATCTCTTCGAAATGTTGTAATAACTTACTGGAATTATTAATTTCATCTAGTGACTTGCTATAAGTTTTTATTTCACTAGAAAACTTATTACAGTGTTTCATCTTACGTGATGACTTACTAGAAAGTTTCCTCTCATTTGATGTCTTGCTGGAATGTTTTATCTCATGTGATGACTTGCTATACTGTTTTTTCTCTTGTGGTTGCTTGCTAGAATGTTTTATCTCGTGTAATGACTGGTTAGTTCTTATTACCTGTGATGGCTTGATTGAATTTTTACTCTTATTTGGGGATGTAACAAATTGTTTTACCTCCTCTGATGTCTTGCCCGAATGTTTCACATCTGATAATGAATGATCAGAATGTTTAACCTCTTCTGATGACTGGCTACAATGTTTTACCGCTGCTACAGAGTGGCCAGAATTGTTTTCCTCTGACTTAATAGAATGTTGCATCTCTGGTGAAGACTTCCTTAAAGTCATTACCTCCTGTAATGACTTGTTGAAGTATTGCTCATGTTGTTTTATCTTTTTAGAATGTTTTATCTTATGAGACAACTTTCGGGAATGTTTTATTTCCTTTGTTAAATTGCTAGTATATTTATATAATGGAATACTGCAGTGATTGTTTATTTTATAGTGTGAATTGTATAGATTCTTCTCTTTTACTGACTTGTGTTGTTTTGCATCATGATATAACAAGTCATCACCCTCTTCGAATTTTTGGTCCAATTTTCTCTGCTTTTTGGATTTTATATTGTTTGGCCTTTCAGCTGAGGTAGCAGATCTGTGAGTTACATTGTGCAAATAACCTCCATGGTCTCCTGTAAAAACGAAAACCAATAATCATGTATTTTTAATTACATAGGTACAATACAGTAAAATTTTCACAGATATCATATTACCATCCAATAGACCAAAAACAATCTACTAAGGTCAAAATTGTACACAATTATTTCATGAAACTGACAAAAATTTTAGTTTAGTTTCTTTCATTACTTTTATAAGTGTCGCTACAAGAAGTGAAATATCTCCCTAAAAGTGGAATAATTACTTCCTTACATCCAATACATGAAACAATTGATGTAGATGCACAATTTGTTTGTTATATGTATGAGAAGTTTACAGTTAACAACTATTTACAACAGATCAGTTCCTCAGAGAATTGGTGACTGTAACTTGTTTATGCAGTGCTAAAAAACAAACCAATTTTTTATGGAGAAAAATGAAGCTCATCTCGGAATAATTGAGTGGTTTAATTGAGAATACAGTGGATACAGTTTAATAATATTTAGACATAACACAAAAAAATTCTTTCAATAATGACCTTTATTTTCGACCTCTCTTATTATCATCATTTACACATTTCCATACAAATCACAACTGTCTTCGAGTTGGAAAAATTTACTTTCTTTCAAAATCTCACAAGAAATATTTACTGTGAGCTTCTGAAAGGAAGCAATTAGATATTTGAAAATATTTCGAGAAATGATATAATTAACTGTACATACTTAGTGAAAATAAAAAAAAACTTTATTGTTTCCAATTGAAAATATTTTCTTTTCCGACATAAATTTAGGTATAAGTAACATTACAATTTGAAAAGTTTTGTGAAGTAATTTTGAGACAGTTGTTTACTGGCTTAGGAATGTTTTCAGCTAATCTTGCATTCATGTATGAAAGACAATTTAAATATAAAGAACAAAAAATTGAAACTAAAAGAAAGACCTGTAAATAACATCCAAGTCATTCAACACAAAACACAAGTATAAATAATTTAATATTGTAAATATATCATCTATTCTTTTAAGTGATAGATAATTGTTTAGATAGAATGATAACGGTGTGCAATTAAATCTCATCTGTTATTTTATTTTTAATGTTAAACAAAGAAAAAATATTAGCGACATTTGCAACAGTTTCACCATAACAAACAAAAAGGAAACAATAATATCAATCGCACGTAAAAAACCGCACAAATGGAAGTATAACAGTGAAGAATTAAGTAAGACTGTAGGAAAAATATAACCTTTAACAATATGTTCCAAATAAAAATAGTTGATGGTTTTAAAAACAATGGACATGCGATAGTAAAATGGAAAAAAATACGCGAAAACCCTAAATAAATTGATTTCTGTTTCAAAGTGTGCAAAAATGCAACAACTGCTTGGTTGTTTTAGGAAGGCTATATTTGATGACAACAGCTCGTTAACATCATCCTGTGCGTGTAATAGTCATCAAAATCCCTTCTATTGAATTCAAAATGATGTAATAATAAATTATGCTGGTTACAAAATCCATTAAGAGAAGACAGTTTTTAAAATGGGTACAAAATCTAACTTTTCGCACAATTTTACGACTCGTCCCTAAGTGATTTTAGTTTAACTTGGCTGGGTTTTAAACATCTTTGTATTGCAATATTTCACAGCAACATGTGTGTTTTCTTTTTTATAAATTGTACAATATAGGCACTTATTAAGATGTTTATTATTATATGCACTCAAACAGCATGAAAGGCTTTCAAAACCATGCGAGTAGTATATTTTAGCTTCTTTTGGTGCACCAACCATGTTCTGATGTGCAACTTGTTTCCGATTGAAATATTGTTACCGGCCACCCACTTGGAGTTTCTTCTAAGTTGCACTGGTGGTGCCATTTACTTTGAGACGGTGGCACAGTGATATTTATTTTGGAACTTTCGTTTTGCTCGAGCCGCGTTCTTATGGTCAGTTGATGCTTACATCTTAGGCCGGTATTCCTAAACAAAAAGTTAGGGTCTACATAAGCACTACCATCTCAGGCGCCAGAAAAGCAACGGCAGAGACCTTACTCGCTGAGCGTATTCCTAGACGTGTTTGCGCCGTGTCCCAAGATTGTATCAGGTAAGTCACGGCTTATTATTCGCCGCCCCGCGCTAGACTAGAAACAAATGAAGGCATGATGAGCGCTGACGATTTACCACGGCTATAACAAGAACACGTTAAACTCTGTACTTTTGAAACGTATTATTTAGCATTTGAATTTGTTTACAAAATAATTACAGTAACAAAGAGATAAAAATCACGGATTATAATGATCACAATTAAAATATTCAATAACTGTTTCTTGTTGTGTAGAGTAGCCACGCGATCGCAGTGTTTCCGTTCAAATTTTTCTGCTGATTATGACCTGAAATATTATATAAGCATATTATTCGGACACGTGGAATTATATTGAAAACATAATTCGCAATCACTCTTAAAATATAATATATTATTGCGCCGCAACTAAATACTAACAATTAAGGTATTGACACGGTAACAGTGGCACATAAATTAGGTCTCTCATCGTCTCGAACGCAATAAACTGACAAGTTTTTTTCTTTTGTCACAGGCTATTACATGATCATACTTCAAGTAATGGCTCTATCATGTCATTGAACACTTATCTCTAGCAAAGTGAAATTCATGCTTTAGTCGAAGCTTTGTTTGTATCCAGTAATTTCATTTTGAAACAGTCTCTAATAACCTGGGTGTCGACGATACGTAAAGCTCACTTATCTTACATTTTGTTTTTTAAATATATGAAATAAAAAAGTGTTTCTGACAATCTTCGAAGACTTCAGAATAACACTGATACAGCGCGCGAGTTGTTTTAAAATATGTTGCCTGTCAACTGTCAACGTCTGAAATGTGCTTTTATTTTACAATATGTTGATAGTAACTATATCGCAGATGTTTAGTAGTTTCTAATGAAACATGTTTTTTTTTTGTGATGCAAAATGTTTACTAATTACGATTTTTTTGCATGATTAGGGCAATGTGGACAAATTAGAATGCCTAAATTAATAACGTTTACAATGCGTTATTGTTATTTTATATGCATCAAAATGAAAAGCGAAGATGCATTAGTAAATTTTAACTGAGTACAAATTGTTGTTATGAGCGTTAAAAATTATCCCGGAAAAATAATTTTTTAATTGTGTCATTTTAATACCAAAAAAACACAAAATAAGGTATGTGCATCTGAACGTGACGACAAATTTTTATCGTTCCAGACACAATATTTATTATTTTAATGTTAGCAAAAAAAAGTAAAAAATTTCTCACAAAACGTAAAACATTCAAAAAAAATTTTTATTTATGTTTTGTATGTTAGTTACAGCGAAAATAAAAATAGTTTGTACTCTTTACCAATAGTTGATTATAACATCGTAACGGTCGAATATCATGTAATTTAATGTGTAGAAACGATAATTCCTAAAAGTAAAGTAACCTTACTACTACTAATAATATTCTGTGCAATATAAAAAAAAATTAAAAAGTTTGGATCAGCTGGGATTCGAACCCTAATCACTTGTTTACTGACCGAGAGCCTTGCCACCTTTTTTTTTTTTAATTAATTAATTTATTTACACTAACATATTACAACACAATTGCAAGCCCAATGATAAGAATGTTGTCACCGAACACAACAAATAATAGAAAACATAAGCACTGTAGAACTGTTGCAGAACAGGTATAGTACACACAGATTCAATATCTTCGAAAGGTCCTGTAATAGACTCACAAATATTGGTAGGACTGACAAAGAGGGCTAAACCAGTGCAGCACAAAACTCGAATCACACATCAGTGCATGCAATCTCTATAATTTGCAAGAATAACATGTCAGAAATTAAAAGAAATATAAGTATCTGCCAAACTGCGT
>PNEQ01106441.1:0-12306 GCA_003012365.1 Medauroidea extradentata
TTTTGATATGATTTTTTTCATTTCTTTATGTTAACTGGTTTTCAAGTTTTGTATGAAGTAAAAATACGCAAATTTTGACTTTGAAGTGCCATTACGGGAAAACTAGATGAGCTAATTTTTTTTCCGTTAGAGGTATATGTACTCTCAAGTAATGTGTACAAAACTAACACTATTTCATACAAATATAAAATTATGTTTTATCCCCACTGGAACAACCTTAAGGCTGCGTTTCAAGTATTAGGCGTAATAAGTGCAATATTTATTGTACCTGCACCAAAAATAAGCTTCAAAATGAAAAAAAAAATGGAATTACATTGGTTGTAGTTAACTATATCCAGATGTAAAGTGATGTGGCGCACGATCAACAAATATTCATTTAACAGCATTTTTTGTTCAGCTAAGACACTATTTATTTCGAAATGCTTCGTGTTTGTAAGCTGTTTTGTTCAGAAACGTTCGCGCGTGCATAAAAATTGTTTGTTTATATTCGACTAGTGCAAGAAAGATAATGAAAAATAGTACTGTCCCTATCCCGCACTAGCTAGTATACAAGTCCTTGTATGCTAGTCACTAGTATGCTCGGTGGCCGTTCACACGATACAAGTTCGCTGCAAGTCGAGGTGAACAAGAAAGTGTTCACCTCCTTGTAAGATAAAGATGCCCGTGTGTACTGGGCTTTACTGATATAAAGATAAGTTCTCAAGGGAAGACAAGGCTGCAGTTGAGGGCCTTGTACATAGAGGCGACGTGGCATGTTGTGAACGATAAAGAGTCGCCCTTACAGATCGCGGTCGTTATAGTCCAATAACACGCTAATGATATGTGTAACAGTGTCTTATTATTGCATGTGTTGAAAGGCAAAGAATTAAGCTACTTGCGCCAGTGTATATTTATGCCAATGCCCTAAAAATTCCTTTTTTAACAATTTTGACATTTTCCTCTCTAATGGATACCATTAGATAAAAGTTAAATAAGTGGCGTTTACCAATAATATTTTGTCTTTCCTTGAAATGAACTATGCTCCCAGAACAGTAATTTACATGTTAAATTATATTCGTAGTTGGTCAGTCTTTTTTAATGATAGCTGTCAGACAAAAAAAACATTGATATTTTTAAATGTTTGTTGCAATGGGAGCTTACAATGAGAATTTATTGGTTTGTGGACATACGCCATTGCTCATGTTTTTGCTGATCAAACCTCTGTTGAAGGACGAAAAAAAAAAAAAACATTTTTTTTCTGCATTAAATAAAGGAGAATATTGCGACAGGAATAAAAATGTAGGAAAAATTTACATAATATTTTATGGCGTTCGGGGTGCTGAAAAAAACTGGCCTGAAAGATCATATTCAAATATGCACCGCACCGTGAACAAAACCATCAGTGGTGGTACTTACATGTTGGATAGATACTAGGTCACACCGAATATAAAAATTTAACATTTATATCCTATTAGTTTTGCTCTCGCCAAAGATTCCGAGGTAGGCAGTACCTTTAATTATTTCTGCCTTATCGTAGCACTGATAATCACTCATATGTAAATACTAGCAGTGAAATATTAAACAATATATTACTTTATTCTTTCGTTAAGAAGACTTTTGTTGCCATTGTTTTTAGTATCTTGGTTTCGAGTATAAGCTGCATTTCAGTGGTAGACATACTGACGTTTCGCCTTGTAACCGCAACTTTAAACACAGTTAAACGATAAAAACTCTTTCCTGAGCAAAAATCCATACGTACAAGACTTTTGTACTATGTCAATTAGTCTGAAGTAATTGTGATTAGTGAATGAGTGAGTGAAGATATTTTATTTATTCAGCACTCAATATGTAGGCCTTTAGCTGTGGTGAAGGTGATATGTGAGTATGGTCAGGGGCTGGGGAAACGGGAGATCCTCGAGAAAACCCGCCGACCTGCGGCATCGTACGGTATGATTCTCACATGCGATAATCCGGGGACCGACCCCGCTGGGAGTCACTTCGCCAACCTCGGCCCCTAAGTATGTTCCGAGTTTCCGCATTGGTTTTACAGGGAGGAAACTACGCGGTTCAAATGCGTCAGTGTGTGTCCGTAGACAGGGTTTTTCTACGAAACTATTCCACGTGTGTCAATTGTGCCAACGTTACGAAAATAAAACACCTACGACAAGGTCGGAATCTTACCAAAGATGTTAGAAGGGTCCAGATGGAGTGTGTTGCCAGGAGTGTAATCAAACAAACGCTTGACGTGGCTGTGAACAATATGGCTGATTGACTGAGGAAATATTAATTAGGAGGTATGTGAACAGGGCTAAACTATACAGTTTTCAACATCAAATAAAGAACGTAATACATAATTTACCTTAAAAATACCAGTCTGATGTGTACTTTTGAGGTTAAAGCAGTATGGCGGCTGGCTTCACTCTCCTCGCCCTCATTCCGACCTTATGCTACCCCCCTTAAAAATTCTGCGTCGAAGCCCTTAAACATAGCTAAAAACGACCTTTTTCAGACTGCTGTATTTCAAAATATTATAACTCGGTGTATCTGAAACTAGGATATATACGTGCATTGGGCTTTGCTACAGGCTTTCTCCACCAATAAAATTATATTGTTATCTCTTCAAGTGGCTTAGTTAAAAAACCCAGCGGGAACGAACCTTGCACGCTAGTTCAGCGCTTGTGTCGTTGGGGCGATGCGACATTTTAACGCACGCTCCAAGGTCGTCCTTATATCTTCGACACTCCAAGCCTTTAACACGCAGGCAAGCAGCGCCCTTGAGGCCTTCTTACGGAGTTTTGCAGTGATTTCGAAAAAAAATTTTATTTTTCATTTCTACCTAATACTCATATCAAAATTTCGCTGCACAGTTTTGACACTTGTATATTATAATTTGTAGCTGATTTTTTTTTGTAGAACTATACTGAACGGTTTTTTAAATTTCATTACCCAAAGTACCACGTTTTTCGTCGTGAAAATAAGCAAAAATGAAGGAAATTATTTTTATTTTTTGCTGGCGAATGGTACATTATTTTAAAAAACGCGTCCATAGTATTGTGCATCGTGTGATTGCACATTGACTCAAATGTTTTCAAAACTTTTGGTTAAAAAATATTTGAGTTGTTGGTACCAGTCTGAAAAAAAATTCGGGAACAAGTCCTTAAGTCTCAGTATATCAATTACCATTCAGATGTATGTTACGTTATCTCTTGGACATTTTAAACTATAGTTGTTCAATTTTAACTGAACACTCCCTAACATTTAATAACAAAATACGGTTTTTTAATGTTACGTTTCGAAAATGGTGATACGTTTGTTCTGGGTTTTAGTTTCATGGAAATTTTATTATTAAAAATAGTAAAGAATGATTGCAAAAATGCTGAAATAAATACAAGCAGGGCCCGCTTTATTGCCTATATCAGATTTAATCATAACATATCGTAAGTTTATGTATATGCACAAGTTCCTGTATGCAGTGTAGTAAGACCGTCGTGGCTGTCAGTACTCTAGTTTAGTTTCTTGTAGACAAGTTCTAATTAAAGGAAGAGTCCTCCACACGTGTAGGCCGACTCCATTGTTTTCTAAACAACTTTCGTCTTCTCGTGACCTTGAGCGTGTTGCTTGGAAACTGTTAATTATCTGACAGCGCCAAAGCTCCCAGCTTAGTTTCCCGCTCTTATCTGAACGTTGTTTGAAAAAATAGCTAGTACAACCTGTGCTTCAAGGCTAGGAATATCCCTCTGTTCACATGTCCTAGCCCGTCAAGTGGCGACAGCATGGAAGTGTCCCTTCACGTAACTCTTGGGATCGAACAACAATTCACACAAGGAATTTTCATAGTTGCCTTCCCAAAACACTGGTTCGGCGGTTTTTAAACCGCTGCTGTGCGTTCATGTTTGGTTAT
The DNA here is from genome assembly GCA_003012365.1 of Medauroidea extradentata. NCBI lineage: Eukaryota > Metazoa > Arthropoda > Insecta > Phasmatodea > Phasmatidae > Medauroidea > Medauroidea extradentata. Next base: position 3,881 of record PNEQ01106441.1, read on the forward strand.
CAGCATGGACGAGAAAAATCGAAAACCGTTTTTGACAGGGATTTATTGACAGATTGATAATAAAAGTTTTAAAATGCTGATAATCGTGACGAATTATAGTGTCTTAAAATTATTAAGAATTATTCAAATAAAAATTGTTTTCAAAATTACATGTAAGGTCGAATTGTTAATTTTCCTCAAGTTGTAAAATTTTCTACCATTTTTTAAGTGCCACGAAAACAGTTTTTGGCTACCAGTTAAAAAAAGTATTTGATTTTTGTAAAATCATCACAAATGTTTGTAAATGTGACTTGCCGAAGTTCGTTCCACATGGAATACACCGCTCATAAAAATGTATTGTTAGGGACCCTTATTTTTCGCGAAAAGAATTCGGTCCCACTTGCCTGACGTACACATCTGCAGCTCTACTTCGTGGTTATTGGCAGCGTGTATATGTGAAGAGTCGTATCTCATTTGACTGAGCCAATTACAATAATGTTCCAGCAACAGCACATGTCTGTGATTTGCCGGTAGAATACCTAGGCACGTGACAGTTACAATATCCAATCACTGACCACGAAGCAGAACTGCAGATGTGAAGTTAAGACACCGAAACAAAGTGAGACAAAATTATTTTCTTGAAAAACAAGGGACCCTATTTATTGTTTTCATTTCCCGTAGGTATTTGGAACATTTTACTGTTATAAAAATTGCAACTCTTTCCTTGTAGTGCTTGGATGATGATTTGACGTTAGTTTGAAGGCATTTTATTTTAAAATAAAATTGTTTTTACCGTTAATTGCGTAGGTTACGTTCCCTCGGTAGTTAAAAGGGGAGTTCAAAAAGGAATATGTTTTTACCAGTTTAGACATACATTGTGACTTTTTTTTTTACGGTCATGAAATTTTTTTAGTTTTCGTAGTTTTATTGTAACTACATGCGAAAGTCCAAATTCCCTTAAAACGGTACTTGAAAGTAATATTAACTTACTTACCGGAATTAAGTAATTCACATTGAAGAACAGTGTCGCTGGTTACGCCAAGGTATGTATAAAAACTACGTTGAATATTTTCGTGTATTTAAAAATTTAAGAAAATTGGCAATATTCATATTTTAAGTGCAGTATATACAGTGTGTTAATATAAAATCATTCCTTTGTGTTTCTTTGATACGCACTAAGAATAATAAGTTCACATATACTACTATAACTTAAATAATGTATTGACAAATGTTTTGTATGTGTCTGACCAATCTTATTATGTATTTTCTGAGGTATTCAACCTGCCATCAATATTCCTGAGTGAGTGCATGTAGAAAGGTCCCTACTCGAGCTCTGCTCCATGGGATCAAATTTAGTTGAGTATCTGTGATAATTGTGTATAATATGTCTTGTCAATAATGAGAGGAAGTTAGTTGTATAGTAGCAGCGTATCTGAGCAGTGACAGGTGTATGTATGTCCTCGTCTTGGTAGGTACCAGGAGGTCACTGCTCCACCACACGCTCTGGTAACTGCATGTGCAGCAAGTGTAGCGACGAGCCTTCCTGTCTGCACAGTGTAAGCCTCCAGTCTCGAGACACTATCTAGCTGCTCTCACTACTTGCGTACGCCTGTGTTTAAGGCCTTCTTACCGAGTTTTGCAGCGATTTCGATAATATATTTTTTTGTTGCTACCTAATACTCATATCAAAATTTCACTCCACAGTTTTGACACCTGTAGATGAATTTTTTTGTAGAAATGTACTGAACGGTTTTTTTAGACTTCATCATCCTAAGTACATTTTTTTGTCGTGGAAATAGGAAAAAATGAAGCAAAATATTTTTTGCTGACGAATGGTACATTATTTTTAAAAACGCATCCGCAGTATTGTGCATCTCGTGACTGCACATTGACTAAATTTTTTTCAAAGCTTTTGGTTAGAGTTACTGTCACCAGTCTGAAAAAAACTGAGGAACTAGCTTTTAATAAGAGTTAGTGGGCTTAGAGCGTGAGTCGTGGTGCAGCGTGCCACGGAAAGTATTGTTTCTTGTATAACTATTCAAAATACTTCCAATGCGTTTATCTACGAAAAGAAGACGCGTTTCAAACTGTATCCCTATGGTTTTAAAATTGTCGTTGCCAATTTAAAACATTATTTCCAAGCTCCTCAAAATAAAATTGACTTTTTCACGTTGCTGTGGCTGAGAAAATATCAACCGCAATCTTAAAGAATATCCATAGAAACCTGCATTGCACTTTGTACCACATTGTTTCCGTGGATAAAATAATGAGTCATCTTTTGTAGGCCCATTGGAAAGCGGTTTCTAGGAAAACACTGCACGCTAGTTTAGTCCTCCGCCACTAGAGGCGGTGAGGTGTTTGACGGGCGTGTTGTATTCGGCTTATCACCTTCCCCAAACGGTGTAAAAAAAAAACACTACAGTATACTAACGCTTAAGGCCATGAGATGTAGTCCTTTGTTTCACATTGGTGTATGCAATTAATGCAAAACTTTTGAACGAAGTGCTTTGGAATATTCCGATACTTAAAATCAGTCACAAGCTATACAGTTATACGTAAGCGTTTTGCAAAATATTGCATATTTCGATCGAAAAAAAAATTACTATTATTCGTGTTTTCTTAAAATCAATTGTAGGTTGAAATTATGATGTGTATTTGTCACAGAACAATCTAACGATTTCTCGATATGAAAGTAATTTAGGTTTTTTTTAACTTCTGAAAAACAAACTGGAGGGGCCCCAAGTCCCTGGACATTTAAGTGTTCCATATTTTTATTAACTGGCTTTGTGTGTTTGATTGTCTGATCTTTACAAATTGTGCTTTTTAAAAAAAAATCGATCGAAAAACCTCATACACAAGACTAAAAAGCAGAAAATAATGATTTAAATGAAAATTATATGTATACATATCACGTTTTTAAAATGTCCTAAAAATACTACATTTCTGCTACGAAAATACTTGTAAAATTGAAAAACAAACAAATAAAACTATCAACTTGGGGGACGCGCTTTAGCTGATTAATAGAAGAGTAGTTTTGTAAGTCACAAACAATTTTATACGTCTGCTGAAAATACTCTGCACACTCCTTACTGTAGGTAAGGCGCGATGGAGCGCCCTGTATTAAATTGATTTCAGAAATTTTAAATAATTTTCGAATGAGCTCTCGCGTTTTAAAGTTGAATTATCCCACGTGGAAGTTAGACGGAACGCCATATTTCCCGTATTTCAGAATTTTTAACACCAGAATGAATAAGCAATGACAAAATGTTGAAATACTACCTAGTACCTGAAAAAAAAAAGTATTGGTCAAATATGACTTCTACATACGTGAAAAAAAAAATCTGTCTTTTACCTGGATGTTCTGAAATATTGTCAATGATGTGCGATATTGTTTTTTTTACTTTAATTTTCAGGTGGTATTACAATTATTTTGCTATCAATAGTAGTTTTTCTCGATCGTTTCACTAGAGGTAAAATTTTGCTAGTTAAGTTACCAGACATGTCCCTTACGGTAAATCTGTAGCGACTTGAAGTCAGTGTTGAAGAGACTAATCTGATGACGGTTAAGAAACATCCGCACGTGTTTCACAGTTTGTTTTAGATACAAGTGTGAACGGTTGGCTAGCTTTCCCGTAAATAAGAGAAGCAGAACTTCTGTTGCAGTGACGTGTAATAAATGTATCCCAATACACCCCTGTCCTTGGCAAGCTTCAATATGTACAATAAAGTCACGTGTGCATTACGAGGTCACGAGTTACTATTATTTACGAGTTTTTTTTCAGGTAGCAGATATCGCCGCATTTATTCCTTGTATATTAGTTTTGCTATGTGGACAAATTTTTTCAAAGTAAAATTATATATGTCATAGGGTAGTTATCAACTTTATTTTGTTAAATATGGTAAATACCGATAATTACATAATCTTTTCCTCTGAAGAAAAATCGCTACATAGCAAAAATCATTCGCATCAAATGTTTCACAATATCTCCTACCTTTTAAAAATGTACAATAACTTAAAAATAAAACAGCGTAATAAGGGACCCATGGACATAAGTTGATACACGATTGTATTTTCCCTAGAACTGTCGCGGGCATTAAATAAGTATTCTGTCTTTAATACTGAAGTTAACGTTATCTGCATCATTTGTTATCAGACAGTATCGTGATTTCAGAAAGCGATAATCTTAAATAGACTTGTTTTGTTGTCGGCTGTATGTGAATGTCGTACGCCTGCTTTCCTAGCGTAATGGAAGTGTGAAGCCAGCAGTGAACTCTTGCTGTGCCGGTCACTTTTCTGTGTTTCTATAAGTTATATTTCGTACAGCATTTCTCTCCTATATACTACACAGAATACAAACGTTTTTGTATCTGATTTTAGATTATTCGGTAGAAACTAGCTCTTTTAGTTAATTGCAAAACTTGACGTTTGTGGTGGGATTTATTTGTTGTGGCTGTGTAAACGGCTTGAGCGAGCTGGCGCAGTGGTAGGATAGACAGTTCACTCGCATACGTGAGGTACCTGGCTCGATCCCTGGTCCGCGTGACCTTATTTAAGTCCCAGCTAATATCTATATCAATTATATATTATATAACCATGTCAGTCAATACTAAACATACAGTAGTTAGAGATGAAGGTTTATCGCAGGAAAATTGACTGGCTGCTGGGTTTTATCGTGCGTTTATCTTATGAAAAGATGACTGGCTTTCGCTTGTACGTAGAGTTGTTGTCCTGTTTGACTGAGGCTGCAAGAATCCTACTGTTGTAATATTTGATGCCTGTTATTGGTCTGCAGACAACTACGTTGTATCAGAAGTATATCATCAAATCATACATGTATCAAGGAACTGCAGTGTTTTCAAGGGTATGTTGACACAACATTTTTCGCGGTATACCATCTTCAAACATAGTATGTATACAGTATTTCACAAAGTAAAGGTCTGAATTGCAGTAAATAATATTTTTTTTGACTATTGTTGACAAATTGGCTTTCGGAAGTACTCGCTCTGTTGTGAATAATCAATAATCTTAACTAAATAATTAATAACGTTTAAATGACTTACTCTAAAAATGTATTACTGGATCTCAAAATAATACCTGACATATTACTCCCAGTTTGAAAAATCAATTTCAGTAAGACAGATTTTCATAACCACCATAAATCCCAATTGAAAGGTAACTGTACTTTTACCAACTGAACTGACATTTTAAAAGCAACCCGAGTGTAAGGGGTCGTTAAGAGGTGGTGATTCGTAGCCCTGTGTATTTATCCGTTTTTCTTCGATAACTTTTGTTGTGGATTTCTCAACATTTTTTACATTACAGGACATAGATAAAATTTATTAAATTTTCTGGAATGGTTGCAAGCTAAATACCTGTATTATTTTGTAACGGGAAACGGCTAACAATGGAAAAGTGGTGAAACCGTGAGTAACTATTAAAAAAAAACTATAAACCCTGCCATGTCAAAGTGAAAAACTAAGTAATCTTTCTATTCCCTGATTTACAAGACAAACTGTAGATCCAAGCTGCGAAGGATTTAAACAATTCAGTTGGCGCTTGTGGTCCTCTGTAAGGGCTTACCCGGTGTAGACTACCACCGGGGTCGCACGAGCTGTCGTATGTGCAGTCCATCAGTACTGTTGATTGGACCGTTATCTGCTTTAACTTGTTCCTTGGCTGATTGCGCAATAGTGTTATCTTGAAACAGCCCGCGCGATAGCAAAGAATCGGGTATGAAAACCGCGCAAGCCCAAGCTCCTGTTCTCTATGATCGAGACCATGCCCTCGTACTAACGCATGTCATCAATATGGCCGTCTGTGTGGACATATTGTGCGCGTTCAAGTTCTGAAAGTCCGGAAGCAATAAGGACGACACAGCATCGGCATCACGCCTCACCCTAATGTCTACACTGCAAAAAAAAAACTTCCTAAAATGTTTTAGGAAGTTATTATCCCAGACGCAGTATGGTACAGTTACCATACTTCCGTCTTGTAAATATACAAACTTTTACAGTTGTTACAATACAAGTCTTGGTAACTTCAATATACATTTGACTAAAAAGGTTTAGGAGTGTTAACCATGGATGTCTGGGAAACTATTCTACCATACCAACTTTCTTAGCGCTCCTATATACGCACGTCTGGTAAATTTACAAACTATTTTTTAGAGTGTACGTGCAAGTCACTAAACTGGCGTGAAGTCTTCTCGCCGCCAACTGGACTCTACGGGACTTTCATCGGTGACACCATCATTTCAAGACATATCAACCACTTTATAGTCACTTTGTGAACCGTAAATGACACTTTTGTCACTATTTAGTAATAGTTTGACCACTTTGAGGGAGGGAGGGAGGAATTGTAGCCTTCTTGGGGCGTCCTCAGTATAAATAATGTTCTCGCAGTTCAACATGGGAGCTAGGACGTCTTGTTGTATGCCCCCTGATATGTCCGCTGTTGAAACGTGCGGGACTCACGTCAGTAGCCGTCACACCTCTGGCTCGTAACGGCAGTTGCGGCTAATATGCGAGATAATTTAGAAAGCTAACTAAATTGCCAAACAAAGTGCTGCAGTGGTACAACACTGGACTCTCATTTGGTAAGACCCCGGGTTCGATTCCGAGTACACCTTCCTGATTTATGTTTGATGATCTCCTAATTGCAGTTACCAGAAATTTTTATAACAAAAGTTATTGCAGAAAATCGATAAATAAAATTTAGCATATCGCTCTCTGCTAATTATTTCGTTAAGTAATCCAGTATCGCTCATCGACGTACACTCAAACACGTATAAGAGGGTTTTGCTTCAAACAGTTCCTAATCAAGGAACTGCCTGCTATCCCAGAGCACTGGCGGGACCAAGAATAGCAGTTTACAATATCGCTGACTACTGTATGTTGCAAGCTTGTATGTAGCATTTTCATACTTCTGAGGAAATATGAGTCAATGTTTTTTGCAACCCTTCCTGAAGTGGCATACAGTTTTCATGTTTTAGCTGTACATTGGTACAGGGAAGTGCTGCCATTTTATAACGTTTATAGGGCGTACATACCGACACACAGATTAATGTAGCTGTTACCAAAAACTATATTTTCAATTTTTCTCACATACAACTTGAAACATTAAGTTATATGTTATACGTTTCTCAACTCTATAAAGTGAGGTTACTTTGAACTCTCATAGGTAACTTTGCACCAACACATTGATTTCATTCCGTTTGAAAATCCCGAAATACTATTCACTCTACAGTACTGTTTATAATTAAAGCTATGAAGGGCGATGTCTCCAACAATTTGGAATTTTGCAAACTATAAGGCCTACTTACAACAAAAATATATGGTGCCAAACAACATAGTAGTTGGGAAAAGGATCATTTCAACGTTGTTCTTTTGGCTCGCGTGGTCTGTTGTGTCGGTTAGGCGTACACGTGAACCAGGTATTACAGTCTCATTCAGAGTTATTTGTTTTTGTCTTAGTCCTCTCAGACTTTTTTTGCGTACTTCTTGCAGCTCTGTGAACTGAACGAACACTTTCCTGGTTTTGTGGCGTAAAGTGAAAGTTCTACACTCACGGTACATAATGCACAACAGCTGTTATTACGTGAGCATCTCCTCCGCCCCCTTCCTTGCGATTAATATTCTTCCTCTTGCATAGCTATTTCTATCATCCTTTGGAGGATTCAAGAAATAATAGTATCTAGGATTGCAGTCTTTTGTATCCGACCTGAGTTAGTCTGCGAGGTGGGGTGGAGGGGGCCTGTTTGTTGTTGTCAACAGCTACACTACGACGAGAACAACTGTGTATGTTACTAATGGACAATGTCGCTGTCTACCTGTGCGTTATACACTTAGGAGTGGCGGGAGTCATTCGACTTAAATTAGTGGAAAAGCTGTACCACAGTTCAGTGCACTTTTGTGCGAGAGTTTTTCATACATCCGGTAAGTACATTTTGAAGTAGCACAGCCTGGAAAGGCCCTTCTAACTGTGTAGGAGGACCTAGAAACAAGTGTTTTTAACCCTGGATAGCTTACTGGGGTGATGCGTCACCCCACTAGATATTGTTATCTGCTGCTGATTCAGCATGCATGCGTCAGCGGATCCCCCCTCACTGGTATTCTCCTATTAGACTATGAGCCAGAAGCATTTGTGGGCTCACCTCGAACATAAAGCTAAAACTTACATATTTTGTGAATTTGATACCGCTGATTACGAATATCGAGACGCGGACATCGAAATCGGTAGCTTTCCGTTTCAAAATGGCGTTCAAAGATGGCGGGTCAGCTATACGACCACTTTGGCTTTCAGTTGGTGTAACTTTTTTTCTAGTAAACATTTTTATGTTCTGTAAACTTTATTTTGTTTGTCTTGAGTAGTTGAATCAGAAAGTGTATAGTTATTTAAAAATAAATGCTGTTATAGTATAAATATCTGCAGCAGAAAATCGATTAAT
>PNEQ01106442.1:0-12307 GCA_003012365.1 Medauroidea extradentata
TATTTCATCATGTTTCGGATGTGGTTTGAGTCACGTACGCCGCTTCGCAGGGCAAAAACGCAGTTGGGACAGGTATCTATGACGTAGTTTCGGCGGGATTCCCACTGTGAGACACTCGGGCTTTGAGTCATGGGCCAGCCCTCAAGGTGTTTCGACACAGGCCCCATCCAGCCCGCCCTCAGAAACACAGCATGCAACATTATAATTGCGTAGAAATTTCAGAACGACAAATGTAAACAATATCTTCTGCCATGTTACTGTTTTCCTTAACCCAGCTGTTTTTAGTAAAAAGTAAATATTAGCTACATACTTACTATAAGGTTTTGAACCGAGATCTTGGTGACACCACATGACTAAATATATATTCTGGAAGGTACGCCATGAGTTTCAAACAACACGGCTGCATTTTAACGCCGAGAAAACATAAATAAACGACACCAAACTCTCGAGACCATGTTGGACACACATTTGTGACGTCATGTTCCCTCTACTATATATTACCTCTATGAGTACACAGCATCGCTTGCGTGTGTCTTGTTTTTATTGTGAAAACTAACGGCACTGGAGAATCAGTTTTAAACTCACTACTATTCATTTGTTTACTGTGTGTGTTATACTGCAAGAAGTTCCGTTTACGAAACTTAACCTGCTGGAGTTGTTTCTAGAACGCATTAGGTTTGTCCGATCATGGCAACGCATCAAGCAAACTTCACTTGAATCACTTTTAGAACGCCCGGAGTTGAAATTTTACACTACCCAGCGTAACCTGAGTAAGATCATAAACTTCTTGTCTTTTTTTTATGCTTACGTGTTTTGATTTCTTAACGATAGGTATTCATTTTGGCGAAATTTATGTGGGAATGGATGAATAAACTGTACTCAATTAGGATCACGTACTAAAAGCCGTAAATGTTTTTGCTTTGAATACGTCACAGCGTGGGTAATATTGAACATCAGCTCTTCTTTTGTTTGTTCAGTAAGATATCTTATTTGTGGAGAGTTGTTCATCTCCGCCAATCACAAGTGAGCTAGCAGTTCTGTTCGTTATAGTTGCCGTCTCGCTAGACAGCCATTTTTGTTTTGTTTACCTTACGTTTTACCGTGGTGTAGCGAGTGATAATGGTGACATAAAAAGCTAATGGAGATAATGGAATAAAACAATTATTGACTGTTACGCCTAATAAACGTATGCCTATCATTTTTGGCAGTATGTTTTATAATAGCAGATATACTAACCAAGGTAAACTGTGCTGTTAATATTCCGATCCCATGTATCATGTCAATAACCTAAAAAATTGCTTGTTCATGTAAACATTCAGATTTTGACAACTCGTAATTACGACAGTTCTTTGTGCTGTTAGTAACTCTCGTGGTAATGGGATTTCACTTATTTTTAAAACTCTCACGGTAGATGCTATCGTAAAATCTCACTGTAACATTGTTGTAACTGATTTAGCCTATAGTGCGTACTATTATTTTGTCCACACAAAATACGGTATGGTGGAAGCTTATTAGATAACTAAAGAGATTTCCTTTTAATTGATAAATTAGGTTATATTATCAATTACAGTTCGGCTAGAAAAATTCTGCTAATAAGTAAAGCCATTTTGCAACAAAGTTACTGAACAATTATACGATATATCGTGTATTAAAAATTATAATTACTCGAAAGCTGAAAAACTGGGCACTTCCTAAGTATAACATCTGAGTGAGGAAGCTGACCTCTTGGTTACTGGATCTAAGATGTTAAATTAAAAATTTATTCTAAATATTTTTCCCTAGTGATAAAGAAGCTGCTTTCCCGACGTGTCTAGCAACATTGTCTAGAAACTAATATTTTTGGTTTGTTAAATTTTGTGCAAATATACCAAGCTGACCTTTTTTCAAATTAAAATCGTTTGGCAGAAAAAAAAAGGAAATTTTTCATGTTACTTTTTTTTAATTTTTCAATATCGAGATTATATTTATATGTGTACAAATAATATATTTTATGGCCACGAATATAATGCATATTTTAATATTCATAACAAAATTAAGCCTGTGAATAGCACCCATTTTATTCGCTGTGATGGCTAACTAACAAAATTCATAGTCAGAATGACAAAAAAAAAACTAATTTATAAATTGAGTATACCATCAGACGCTGGTTTGTTTCTGAGGTACAGCTCAGAATATAGATTCTGATTAGGTGCAACTGCCTTTATATCGGGCGCAGAGGCTGGCTAGGAAGTTGCGTAGTAGATATGCTGAAAGGCTCATATTTTTGTTTAAAGTGTACAGTTACGATGCATTACGTTATTAAACTAGTTTAATAGGAATCGTTATGCTTTTTTTTTTCCAGTGTTGTATCGGGAGGGGACCCGACGAGCAGACTATCACACCCCGAACTGCAGATTTACAGCTGAGGTAGTAGGCATCTGCTTGCTGCTTAGGACGACTGTTCACGTAGTGTTAACGTAACAATATCGTTAAAAATAGAATATTCCATCATGCACGGATTCAAATAAAATAATATCGCTATCACACTAAGAACATGCAAACATGACAGTTTTTATAATAATCATGAAAACTATTGTTTCTGATGTAATAATGGGCATAGGCACAAGAACTAGCAGAAAGAAACAGAAGTGAGCAGTAGACAAGTTTACTCCCGCCACAGGATACAAACGTACATGAAAACATAGAGATAGGCGTCTATATCAGCATGCTGGTATAACTTGAGATATTGCACGCATAAAATATAAATTACTATCACCAAAAATACTAATACAGTTTAAAAGTGACATGCTCGGAATAATGAAACCAGCTTAGATTGTTTCCAGACCCAGTAAGCTGCGCGTGGCGTTATGGGAGACAGAGTTAAAGTGAATTAGCACGGATGAATTATTTATCACGCTTATTTTAATGTTGGTCTGAAAGGCCATATGGGACCCAACGTTAAGTTGCTAAGAACCTCAAGGAAGTAGTAAAAGTATGTATTATCAATCAATAAAGTGTGTTTTGTTTGTATACTTTAAGAGTTTGTAAGACTCATTGCATTGTCGACACGCATCGTTTTCATTTCAGACGGAAATGTTGGCTTGAATTAACCGGAAGCGTTGAAGGAATCTTCTCTTGCACAAAGTTAGAACTATTCTAGACGTACTGTAATTGATTTTTAAAACAAGGGAAAGCCTAAATTGTGATTCCCGGGTAGGCAATCGAACCTAGCTACTCTCAAATGAGATTTACATATTATATATGGTCTAGTAACAACGTCCTACACGGCGACGTATCAGTCTTTCCCAGTTTAGGCAGGCGGCGGCGCATTAAGCTGGTCCACGATACCGTCGGCGATGACTTCATCGGCAGCTATCAAAGCTTCCAGGCATTATGAACAGACTGGGCGACACAGTTTTGGGTGGTTTTCAGACCATTCAAACACAGAGAGTATATATCGTTTCTGAAGACCTGATTTGTAAAATAACGTAGGCCCTATTATATTTAATATAATAGGGCCTACATTATTTGACAAAAAGATTTAATTTTAATCATATCTTATCAACAGCTTCATCTGTTCTCAATAATTACGAAGACAAGATTTACTGTCTAATTTATTTAGTCCGACATATTTCCCAAAATTAAATTGTAATTTTGTAACAGAAAAACCAGCCAGTATGTTTTTTAAATCAATTTTAATTTGTGATATTTCATGAAACTCGTAATAAATAAAAACTTATGATTAAAAAAATAATTTAATTGCATTAAAGTAGCCTTGATATCATGTTATCTCACTTTACGAAAAGCTACCAGTTTGACTCACTATCGAAAGCACGTGAATATTAAACAAGAGTGCACGCGAAGAATCATTTGTTCCACTGAGTCCATAAAAAAATTCACTGCAGAAAACTTTATACAATCACATCCAATTACTAAACTTTAGGCATAGTTATGAAGTTTAAGTGTAATACTGACTTCTGTTCGCCCGTACTGTAAGGTAAAAAAAAGGGAATAATATTTAACCATTAGGTTTGGTACTGCTGTGGTTTGCTATTGTACGTCTAAGAAATATAGAGATGTGTAAAATTATGTGCATGAGGATGACAGTTTGTAAATTTAATTTTTATAATAATGTTATCTAATTTGGTGTATAGTTATAAGTAATACCAAAAGTTGGTTATTTAATAACAAATATGATATCCAGAATTGAAATTAACATGGCAAATTCAGTATATGTAAATCAAGGTACTAGTTGTGGTCGGATCGCCGATCGCGAACGCGCGCGTCTGAAATGTTTTGTATTTTACCTGCCACCAAAATTATCGCGTATCCCCGAAATTTTAGAGGGGGGATATAAAAATTAAATTTTGAGTTTCTTCTTTCTTTCGTCCGTTGATAAACACCCCCCCCCCCGAACATCTGTAAAAACCAACAAGTTTCTCGTTTACTATATTTGGCCCTACATTTTTCAGTCAATAGTGAACAGCATAATGTTATGTGAATTTTTTAAATAAAATAATTCACAATGTTAGGTGAATTTTTTAAAATAAAATAATTAACATAATTAAAATTAACAAATAGCATTATCGGCAGGGTAGTTCACAAATACGATGAAGAAATTTTGAAGTAATTTCACAGAATGGTTTTCGATTCCTGACAAGTTTAGTTTGAACGTTTTTTTTTGTGGGGGGGGGGCGCTCGATGTATTCGCCAATATTTCTTAAATATTCCTCGCAACTTACATGCCATCACAAAGGTGGGGAGGTAGCTAAGAAAGTGGAGGGGGATACATGCGCACGATTCCGCCTGTTAATATTCCCACCACGATACAGACACACATACATATCAGTGGTATTCATATAAATGTAGGTTGTACATAAAGAAAAACAAACATGTGTTGTCAGAGAACTATAATTAGTCTTCCATAAAAATAATAGAAGAATGATGTACTTTACCGCAAGATAAAATGCCTCAAATGATTATCTTCGTGCCCTTAAAATAAAATGTTTTTACTGTATAGGGTTATGTCTTTTAACACTTCGTCCCAATATAACTAAACCATACGGTGCACGAGAGAGCTTGAAATATGAAACAACTTTGCCAGAAAACTTTCGTAGTCAACTACGACACCTCCAAATTAATTATGCCACATTCATACTGCAAATTAAAGATTTTTATTTTATCATGGTTGTGTTCAAATTTAGTAAAGGTGTTCAGGTTAACTTGCCCTTGTTCTCTTAATTTTCCACAGTTACTCTCTTTAATTTGAAGTGCGTTGTTATTACGTTGTTATTGGACCATATATAATATGTAACTCTCATTTGAGAGGAGCTAGGTTCGATTGCCTACACGAGAATCACGATTTTGGCTTTCCGTTGTTTTTAAAAATCAATTACAGTACGTCTAGGATAGTTCTAACTTTGTGCAAGGGGAAGATTCCTTCCACGCTTCCGGTTAATTCAAGCCGACATTTCCGTCTGAAATGAAAGCGATGCGTGTCGACAATGCAATGAGTCTTACAAACCCTTAAAGTATACAAACAAAAAACACTTTATTGATTGATAATACATACTTTTACTACTTCCTTGAGGTTCTTAGCAACTTACGTTGTGTCCCACGCGCAGCTTACAGAGGCTGGAAACAACTGTTTTATTATGACTGTTGTTTGCAAGATGCCTACACGTGCACTAGCCCACAATTAGCTATACCCATGTAGCAATGCACAATCGGCCGTTAGCTAGTTTACTGATGCCACTGCTAGACAGCTGCCAGCTATGATAAATAATGGCTCTCCAAAGCTGGCCCAGCTAAAACTTACGGAAACGAAGCATTCGGAATGCCATTTGTGATACATTTGTAGAAATTAAATGGCATTGGAATTATAGCTCTGAGCTGTACATCGTTGAGAGCCCACATGCTGCGCACTAGCAGTTTTACAGTGATTGCAGGCTATGGGTGATCCCATTGTGACAAATTCGTGGAACTTACATGGCTGTGTAGTCATGGCCGTGAGCTGGCATGGTGATGGCCCGCGTGCTGCACACTAACAATGATTGTTGGTTATGGGTAAACAATTTTCTTTCGCGACTATGTATGCCTAAATACATGTTTCGCCTAAATTTCACTATCACTCCCACGTAGTAAAACACAATTGGCTGTCTGTAGGTCTATTGATAGCACTGCTGAAAGCCTGATTTCAGTTCGTATTCCACTTGAATGTGAGTTACATGGTAAAGATGGATGTGTGACTTGCTGCAAGCCTGATTCTAGTTAATATTCCACTTGAATGAGACTGCACGCTAGTTTCGCCCTTCGCGCCTAGAGGCGATGAGGTGTTTGACGGACGTGTTATGTTTGACTTATCGCCTTCCCCATGGCAAACATGGACGTGTGACTTGCTGCAAGCCTGATTCTAGTTAATATTCCACTTGAATGTGAGTTACATGGTAAAGATGGATGTGTGACATGCTGCAAGCCTGATTCTAGTTAATATTCCACTTGAATGTGAGTTACATGGTAAACATGAATGTGTGACTTGCTGCAAGCCTGATTCTAGCTAATATTCCACTTGAATGTGAGTTACGTGGTAAACATGGACGTGTGACTTGCTGCAAGCCTGATTCTAGCTAATATTCCACTTGAATGTGAGTTACGTGGTAAAGATGGACGTGTGAATTGCTGCAAGCCTGATTCTAGTTAATATTCCACTTGAATGTGAGTTACATGGTAAACATGGACGTGTGACTTGCTGAAAGCCTGATTCAAGCTTGGATTGTATTTAAACTTGACATAGTAATCCTATTCATGAGACTACCTGTGAATGTTCGTTGAACTAGTTCGCGGGTGGTTTAGTTTTTACTATAGTGACCTTATGTAAACAAGAAAGCACAATCTAAAGTTATAACATTTCACGAGCTACTTAAAAAACCTATTACTTTACTAAGTTATTGCTTCAACTACAGTGTTAAGTGGAAATTCGAAGTACACAAAAAAAAATCTCCTACACTTCAATCGCACGCTAATAACTTTCGTGTGTTCATCGTGGACTTGTGACTAGCATGCCCGCCTGTTAGCGGATAGTAAGTTCGAGTCCCGACACTGACGGAACATTTTCAGATTGATGACAAGCTCGTTTAATTGGTATATCATATGTTACAAAGATATTAAAGTAAGTAAGAATGAATTACAAAGAAGAAAAAATACTTTTATTTCAGTAATACATTTACAGAGGCATGCCATCTGTAGGCCAGCTGACCGCTGTAGAGCAGTTAGTTAATGGGCCATTGCTGGTGAAGGAATATGAAGACTAGTTCATTGATGAACCATTGCTGGTAAAGGCATTGGAATTCATGAGGAGACTAGTTGATAGTTCTGAAGAGATTCGTTGATGGACCATTGCTTGTAAAGCCTTTTGTAGGCCAGCTGATGGCAGTGAAAATGTTCAATGATGTAACATTGCTGGTGCAGGCTTGCGAAGCTATGTGTGGGCCAGCTCATGGATATGGAGTGGTTAATTGGCGAACCATTTCTCGTATAGGTATGTGTAGCCTTGTGTTTGCCATTATTTTGCCCCACTGTGGAGCAGCTACGAACATACCAGTGTTTGTGTGCATTGAAAATTCGTATCCAGTAATGGTGCCTGGTGCATTACGTCTGTTGGCAAACTGATAGCCAGCTTGGCAAACCGGCTCAACGGCATTCGTGTGCTACTTGTATTTTGCTGCATGTACAATTATTCGACACAAGTATGTTGGCTTTCCTGAGTCGGCAACAGCTCTTTCCGCGCTCATTCATTATCATCCCTATACAAACTTGTGTAACCTAAAATCTTCCACTTTCGACAGGAAAGTGACCCCCCGATAACTGGGAGCAGCTTGCGGCCAATGGGAGAGCAAAACTGCACATATGCACCCTTTCGTTAACCGTACGCTACGCTATGTTTAACCGACGTTTAATTATTTCATTACAGGTTAGGCACAACTTACACATTTACTTCTTAAAATGTTGTTCTTTATTGTAATAATTACTACATATTATTGGAATTTCCTTATTTATAAGAATAATTTCTTACCACCCCTTCTCCCGAGTTACAGTAGAAGGGTGGGTAGAGGGAAAGGGGATGTAAGAGGAAGGGTTTTAGGTCCGGCCCGCGCATTTTGTTTCCCTGACAGTCTCCCCCCCCCCTTTTTTTTTTTTTTTTCATATTTTATTATCTTAGTACCAAGGCACACTCGATTTTAATTATTTCACCAAATAGTTAATTACGTGTCCAAATTTAACTTTGTAACTATCACATCTCTGTATCCACGATCTTATTGCGATGTCGGTTAATTTGGCAACCGACGCGATGTATCTGCAGCAACAGTTGGCTATTTGCATTAAAATTAAATGTAATTAAAAATGAGTGTAATAGAAATATTTTGTTTAAGTGTTTCGTTTAGTTGCGTGACACACATAACAGATATGAAAACAGCTACGCCACTGTGCTAACTGAAAACAGCTTCTACGTCATCAGCCCGTACCGCATCTTAATAGTTTGGTGATCATCTGATTACTAAAGTAAAGTAGATTCGGGCCCGGCTAACATATGGATGGGTGACAGGCAGAAAACACCAGCACCGCGTGCCACTGGTGTCAATACCTGAAAGCAGGTTGGACTACCTTAAAGGTCAACACAAGTGCAGCGCAGCAGAATAAACGTTCTCAATAGGTTACTGCTGTTTACATCTTTACCGATTGATCCTCGATTTTTTTACGTCTTGCGTCCCCTGCGGTCGCGAAATAAACGTGAATCAGTCTCCCTTATATCATTTTTAAGTGACAACATGCATTTAGGTTGAACACAACTTCACTTCGAACAGTGTATTACTACATGTAAATTGAAAAAAAAAAATCTTACTAAGTTGTTACAAAAATTAGATTTAATCAAAAAAATGAATAAAACTGCTGCTTTTTTAAAATAATATACGTATTTTTATACGTTTTCCAACTTCTGTATTTAGGTTTAAATGTTCTTTGGATGCTGCAGCTCAGTTCATTCAGAGCAACTTTTGCCAAAATTTTTGTTAAGTATCTAGTATACTATGACGTTATAAATAAGATATACACAGTAATGGGATACAGAACACGGTATTTAATAATTCCATCACTAAATTATTGTTCACCCCGAATATATTTCTGCGGCAAACATTTATAGGTATCGTAAACATTAATGGCGCGATGTACCATTCTGAATTATTTCTTTGTTAGATTTTTACAATATATCAGACTGCTAACGTGGTTTGTAAGTAGAATAACTAAGTTTGCCATACCCGTTGGCGCAAAACATAATTTAAATAAATTAGCTGTACGTCCGAACAAATATATAGCTCTAGACCCGTTAAGTGCCGGTTGGTGTACTGGCTGATGACGTCACAGCGGCAGCCATGTTGTGACGAACTGTTTTCGCAAGCATTTCAGATGTAAGATTTTCTAATGGCTATAATTTCCACAAATCACCTCCAAATTTGAAAATGTTACCTCTCAGGGTTTGTTTTTCCATGCAGATTACGTATTACGTTATCGGTAAAATTCGTGAGAAAGGTCCACTACATTTAACGTATTCTGTACATTTTATTATTACTAATATTTATGAATTTCATGTTACTACGGTCCGTGCTATATTGGAGAACTTCAGTTGGGCTTTTTAGAAGATGATCATTGTCAAGAACAAACGAAGGGGATAACGTCCGTGTTCTTACGATAAAGGGCGTATTCGAGAGTGAGTACAGTCAAACCGTGGCTGTGAATATAAACTCTGGTAAAGCGAGAATGCGACATTGATGCATGTTCTAAGATGTTAAGTTATTAAAGGAATCTTGTCTTGCGAGTTTGGACAGAACGTTTGTGTTCAAATACTTGATTTTGTCAAATGAGGAAAGGAAAATGCCTGCTCCTCATCTTTCACTCGATTGTAGACGTATGCAATTTTATAGACTCAATTTTTACTAAAAAAATTCAATTTGACCGTTCTTTTCATTACCAGAAAAGCTGAAAAGTTTGTTCCTGACATCACATTTAAGACGAAACTTTACCAAATTAGAAATTTTCTTTGCACAAACTGAATAACTTATATTTAGGAAAGCTGGCTAGTAGAATTTAAGTTTTAATGCCTAAGTTAATACAGGCTGTAGCGTATAATATAGTTTGCGCTTGGTGTACGAATAATACAGCATGCATATTTTGGCAACACTGCTTCGCGCCAAGTCTACTGCGTGCACATAGCTAAGTACTGCTTAGATTCGTCTTCTTTTCTGTTGCAAAAACTTCTACAGTATGTGTAAATCAGCATCGCCACGAAAATTGAGTTGTACATACCCATCAGTTATATGACACCACAATTATCAGGGATGTAATTGTGATTTTAACAACATTTAAATCTATGTCTCCTAACCAACTTAATTTAGTGCTTTAACTGGCGGCTTTGTTAGTGGTGCATAATTCACTGTCAGAAATTGAAATAGTGGAAATAAGTAGTTTAGCTTTTGTAGCAGAAAATCAAGCAATATTTATTTTTTTATTTGTAGAGATAATCAAACTGTATGTCTTTCATTCAAATAAGTTGGTGAAAATACAAAATTGTCACGCATAACAAGCATGTAAATTAGTTTGTTCAAATGTTTGCTTAGCGTCTAAAATGTTTTCTGGCGGTTACACAAACATAAGTATTTTTCATATCCTGAGTTTTTTGCAAGCCTAGGTATTTCCTTTTTTAAATTTTTTCCAAAATAATAATAGTTTAGCAATTTTTACCAGATTTTTTTTACAGCAAAATGGGGTCCGTATTTCAAAATACATTTTTTGTGTATGTGTTATGTACTATTTTACTTATGTTCGACATTTTATTCATTACTGATGACCGATTACGCATGGCTGATTCATTTGAAACACTGGAATGTGTGTGAATCAAATTACTGATGCAGTTACTATAAATAGTCTGCAGTACGCCTCAAAAATATTTTAGTAAAAATTAGAACAAACTAAATTGAAATTCAAGGGATAATAACAAGTAGGTTTTCCTACTCCAAAAAATGTCTCTGTTTGCAATTTATATTTTCTTAGTAAATCACATATATTCCTATAAAAGTCAATGTAACATACAGTCATTTATTTAATGTTTTTATTTCGTGAATTGGACCAATAAATGCGTTCGGTCTTATCCTATTTTCTCTCGTCAAAATACCGCAGTATTTAGAATCACTTTGTTGACGAGCAATTAAAAATAGACCACGCATTTCACGCTACGTACGCCCGTAAATGAAAAACAAGAGAGAAATGGGAATATTTACATTCATCCCCATTAAATTGAAATAAACGTCCTTCCCCAAACCACTTTAGGAATTTATATTTAAACTGGTACCAACTTGAAATAAAAAAATATAGCTGTATAATCCCTACGGCTCGTAACTCTCGCAATAAAAATGTTTAGAGCCGATAACGCTTCACTGTAATTGAGTAGCGCCTTTTTCTCGTTGTGTGTAGTTTGCTCTGTTCAGGCAGTTAAAAATTCTCGCGAATGCGCAATTCGTTAAGGCGGAGATGTAAAATAAACTTCTTTGTGGGTACGCAATCCCCTTAATGATTTCAAGTGGCGGTATATAACGACTGTTAAATTTTTCCATAATGATAATTTCAAGTGCAGATGTTTAATGGCTATCATGTTTACTGTAGGATGGGATATTCTGTAGCTTCCATAATATCCCTGAAGTTCGATTTTATTAACACTGGACACATTCGTATACCATAAGGAAAAGCGGTAAGGGTGATCTAGGCACTTATATAGTATACACCTTGGTCCCTACGCGCAAGGAACTTAATTAGAGGGCTGACCTTCCGTTCTTGGCTTGCCTCTATGAGTTCATCAAGTAGTTAACCTACTGATTTATAAGGTATTTGTAATTTTAAAGAATTTACGAATGTATGGTGGTTCCGTTTCTGAAAAAGAATTATCCTACTTAAAAATAACTTTGAAACGATGGTAAAGCAGCTATCAGTTTTACGAAACATACATTAGAAGAAATATGCGGCAAAAGAAAATACTCTGACTCGTTTATCTAAATAGCTTTCTTTTCGGATTGTCTGTTCGGTATCAACAAAATTCCTGGGTGTGTATATTGACGAGAAAGGTAGTTGGAAGTATCATACAGAGCAGCTGGTAAAAAAACTAAGTACAGCATGCTATTTACTAAGAATACTTTCGAACAAATGTAGCGTACAATGTTTAAAGAGTGCATACTATGCATATATACACTCAGCAATCAGTTACGGAATAATTTTTTGGGGTATAAAT
>PNEQ01106443.1:0-12307 GCA_003012365.1 Medauroidea extradentata
TTCCGCACATTCGGCCACCATACGTCCCTTAGATAAGCCCAATCTTTTCCGTGAACAACACCGAGGGATTCAGCATAAGAATTAATATATTTCCATGCCTGTACTTTACTCTCCTTGCTGACTTTGTCACTAAATGCACCAAATAGCACAGACTTTTGTTCTTTTATTTTTGCAAGAACGCAAAGCTTTACTTTACGACAATCATCTCTTTTCCCCATTGCTACTTACTTTACTATTCACTTTACTATAATACGCTTAACCTCACTTTCACACTTCCTCTGTTTGCTTACTTGTAGAATTATGGCCTCCAACTTGTAGAAACCCTTATTCCCTTGTAAAATTTTGACTCGTTTTACAAGTGTTGCCAAATGCATTGTGAAACAGAAATTATTAGAACTAGTATTTTGTAACTTGTAACTTGTAACTTGTAATTTGTAGTTTATTGTGGAACAGGGCCCAGTTATGAAAAATGGCGAGGCATTTTAACGAATTCATGTGGCACATGGATGAAGTTGTCAACTATTATGAATAAATAGATGACCAAAGACATGCGCGACAACCCAAAATATATATTAGGGACATGGAAGATCCCTTTTCAACTGCAATTCATCTCTGCGCGATACATCGCATGCATTACATTCTGAAGTGATTTTCTTCCACATTTCCTTTTGTTGTAATTGGACACGGAGTCAGTTTTCTTATTTGTAGTTATGTTTTTGTATTTTTTATCAGGTCAAAAAAAATTGCTTTTTCTTTAGGAGTGTATCGTACTGTCGAATTTTTTTTATCTTCCATAGTCAAACTTTTCCGCGGCTTCCTTCAATCACTTCGAATATCTCACATGTGCCCCACTACAAAGAGAACAAAATTGTTTACAGACAAGGAAAACAAAATCGAAACAATTTTGTTTTTAAAGTTAGGTGTGTTCATAACAGTGGTCTTTGAGCACTTGAGTATATGTTCGCTGCTAAAAATGAGGCTGTGTTGCCAAATTTTATAAAGGAGAACTATCCAACTCCCATTCAGCCGGCGATCTCCTGGCGATCCATCGGCAGACAACTATAGTGTAGGAAGGGTGGAAGACCGCCAGCGAACTGCTGCGCGAGTAACGGCCAGGGGCTTGCCAGCAAGCCTTCAGAGGACGTTTATAACTACGGCCCTTAGTGAGCCTGCTATGGGAGATGCAAAGCAACGCTAGGAGCAGCACTGTCGCGTGATAGAAACGTATTTGTCGTATGCGTGGCAATGGAAACGGTAGAGTATTTTCATTTTTAATGGCTCGTGTGGATAAATGCAGGCTTAAATTTTTGTATATAAAACCGATATTGAGCACGACGAACTATTTAATACACAATATGTATTAAATTGTTTAATATGTCCCATATTATTCATTGAATTGAGCATTAGAAGCAACGCGGAATAAAGGCGCATGGAGAGAGTGTAGCAGTAAACGATCTTGTTATGCAGAAAATAAAATTTATAAGAACAAAATTTTTTATAATCTTTTTGGAAAACTACAAAATTGATTAAAATTTGTGCGCACGAAAACTGTCCGTTTAGAATGCTTATAGGTTACATAATGCTTGAAGGTTAGTTCATGTTGTTACAACATATATTAATATTATCGTTATTGCAAGTAGATTGTTACTTTATATAAAACAGGGATACCATGAGCTTGTAATTTAAAGTTGCTAGATATTTACGGAACGTTCCGCAAACGTAGCTTCGAAAAATTTTTTGTAACATTTTTTGTAGGAAAAAAAATATACGTTTCAAAAATAAACATAAAACGGAATATTATTTTTAATATGACACGCACGCTAAGTTTGTATTTTAACGCTTACAAATGAATAGACACGTCTACGACTATATAATTTCAACAATTTAGTATTCAGTAAACGGACGAGGTTAGGCCTAACCTCGTTAGTTCTAAATAAACCAGTTATAATGAAAGAAACGTGTTTACTACAATACATACAGAAATTGGAAAAGAAAATACAAATAGGTAATACAGAATTCGTTTGGAGACTACTGTTTATAATATGAATACAATGAGATTGGCAGAAGTTGCGATGTGTGAAAATGACAATACTCGTAGTCGTAACCATATTTTTACACTGTTACCTATCGACATTGCTCTTTATATACATTATAGAAACATATTTTTAATAAATCTCCTTTATTTTTACAACGAGGAACAGTATTTTTGCAACCTAGTATTTATTTAACGACATTAAATAGCTTCGCTACACACGTGTACAATATAGCGTCTGCAGTCGGTATCACCACTCCGAAGGTTCATAATTTCACCACCAGATGTCAGCCACTTTGCTTTGCATCTCCCATAGATGCTATGGATGGCTGATTTATGGCACGTGCATGTACTGTTTCTGCAAGTACTTGCGCATCATCTCTGTCTATTTTGTTAGTAATTTGTGTTTAAAACTCAACAGAATGAAGTTTGCATAAGCATTAAAAAAATGAACCAACCGAGCTACTAGTTAGAATACGTTTAAGCAAACCTGGCGCTTATAGAATGGTAATAAGTGTGTTCTAATTGCTTGAATGTAAAAACTATATAATAAATTTTTTTTTCTACTAAAAAACAATTTTTGCTCCCAAATACCCACATAACACATCTGGTTGCAGAAACGTTGACACAACGTTGCATTGTTGAAGTTGGCAACGTAACGATCAACAACGTTGTCGTAACGTTTCCGTAGTAACCATAATCACAGCCTTCATTTTGCTACAAGGTTGATAGTATTCATCTATGGTAATGTACTATTTTAAAACACATATTTGTTTTTATTATTAATATTTATTGGTTATTGCTTAAAACTTTGTGTTCTTCATATTTAGTGGATTGGTGTGATTAATATATCAGCCCTCAAATGTAATGTGTAATATAAGTTGGACAGTCAACTGCCATGCGAGTGTGTGTGTTGTGTTTTCTTTGAAACACTTGTTTGGAAGTAATGCCAGAATGTTTATTTCAAAAACCTTGCAATGTTGAAGTTGCTCAAAGTATTAAAATATAACGTTGCAGCAACATTTCATAATCAACGTTTCACAAAGAGGACATATGGATGTTGCAGCAACGTTGCGGCAACGTTGTGTCAACGTAACTTCAATGTTGCGGCAACGTTGAAAATTTTAATGGTAATGTTGTGACAACGTTGCCACAACGTTGCTGTGTTATTTGGGTATTGCTAAGTTTCTTGTGTGTGGCCGTGGAAGTCGCAGCCTGAAAAGCTGCACAATCACGTTCACCTTTCGATATTTTGGCCCATCACAGGTGTCCTGAATTTGCCTACTGGGTAAGCTGTTTCCACAAGTGAGACAGCCATACAGTTGAACAGCAAAAACACAGCAGAGTGAATAGATGTCATGATTCAATAGCAACTTTTAACGTAAATGAAACATGAATTCAATGTGTTTGGAACTATTCAATTTCAAACTGATGAGTAAATGTACAATAAAAAAAATCACTGCAAACTACTTGTGAAAATTAATTTTGGGCAGAGACAATAATACAATACAATGGTATGACAAGTGACGTGAATAACAAAAGATGTCGACCAACAAGTGTCGAGGTGGACATTCTAACACACAAACCTCAGGGCCTATTAGTAGACATATTTTGTTATTTAAGTCATTTATGTTGCACCATTGTGACTTCATCACTCACAAACACACCCTTCACCCAACTAATTTGGGTAACAAAGTTTATTTAATTGTAAATAAAAAAACTACTGAAACACAAATTTCAGGAAATAATTTCGGCTAAGACACTACAATAACATACCCACATTCCATTTTGAGTAAATTGTGTCTTAAAATACGTATTTAATACAGGATTCTTACAGCAACAAGCAATTAAAATTCAAGGACTTTTCAAGGACTGTCTACTAATATTTCAAGGGCCACAGTAAATTACATTCGATACGCCAAATCGTTATTTCAATGTTTTAAGGTTTTATTTGCAACATTTCTACTATGGATTCCTCATCCAACCCCATCCCCTTCCTTTTAAAACTGAAGTTCACTAATTAAAAATGAACCAGAAATTTTCAAATTAATTTAAAATTAACACCTTCGTATTTAATGAAACTTCATATTTATTGAAAAAATTCACGAAAATAAATTACACTGAATCCCAAAAAAAAGTAGGCCTACGTACTTTTTAAAGAGACATATCGTTTAAAAGAATGCAGTCTGTTACCATTTCTAATGTAAACAATAAGGCTGATGCCATGCTACTGTTTGTATTAGCACACATTAGAGAAGTTGTTCCCAATTCAAGGTATTAAAATTACCACAAATTACATACTGTAACTTAATAAATAAAAAAATATGTAAGCAAAGTGAAATACTGTCAGTCAACAATTGCACAACGTAAATTGTGAGATCGTTGGAACAAAACACAGCTTCGGAAGTGGTCGGGCAACTTCGACTTGAGAAACGTAGGAGACATTCTGCTCTGCAGCATGCACTGTACGCTAGCTTCTCTCACACCTGACACATAATTAATTTTTTAATACTCTCTTAAATACATTTCGTTTGGGCCACTTTTCCTTTTCAAAACTCATCAGTTTCCTTTTTTGCAACTCTTCTCTTCTAAAAAAGTTTTGCCATTAAACTCTAGCAGATGCAGAATACTACTTGTCGCTAACGCATTAGGCTCAACCTAACAAGCTGTGGTATGCCAGAAATGTATCAATTTCACGGACATTGCAAAACATATGTTATTATCAAGTAAATTATATTACAGTAATAATGCATAGATAAATTATGGTTTAATATTTCTGAAAAAGGATTTAATGTTAGGTAAATGGTCTGAATATTATGTAAATAAACCCAAAATTCAAGGACTTTTCAAAAAGTAATTTAAATATTACCTTACTGTAATTCAAAATTTTAATAACTGATATTAAAAGTTAAATAAAACATAACCCCAGTTTCACCAAACTCTTAAGCATTTAACATTTGTTGAAGAGGATAAACAAAAGATATTGATTGTGTTGCCCTCCTGCAGTTGGGCTGCTGCCCTGTGGCAGGGTAATTCTTCCCTATGTTTATCCCTCCTCTCCTTTCAGTTCCCCCATTGCTATCTCACTCGCTCTCTTCTTAAATTCCTTCACCCCCTTCCCACTTAAGTTCATTCCACTCGTTTACTGTTCTGCTTACTTTGGAATTTTTCCCCCTCTCTATTCTTCTTACTACCCTCTGAATATTCCATTCATGATCCCCTCTTCTCCTATAGTCCTCTTTGGATCCAACTCCCTCCAACACATCTCACCACCTTTAACATCCTCACCAATCTTTCCACTTCCTGCCTCTCCTGCAGTGTGCCCCATTTTAGTGACTTGACTATTACTGATGGTCTCTCTCCCTCCCCGTCATCCATGTATTAAGTACCCACCTGGCTACCCTTCTACGTACCCTCTCCAACTCTACCACCTCCACCCCCAAGTATGGGTCCCAGACAGCTGCTGCATACTCCAGGATGGGCCACACCATTGTGTTGAACGCCTTTTCCTTCGCCCCCTTATTTGTGCCCTTAAGTATCCATCCCAACAGCCCCAAAGCACCTCTCCCCTTCCTTACGACTCCTTTAACCTTCCCCTTCCAACCCCCCACCAAACCCCATTTTAAGTCATCCTGCAGTATAACTCCCAAGTACTTGTACCTATCCACCTTCCCAATCACTTATCCACCCCAACTGTAGTTTTCTCTGACTACTTCTCTTTTATTAGTAAACCTCATTATCTTAGTTTTCTTCATATTCACCCTCAATCCTTTCTTTTCTGACCATTCTTCTATCACATTTATACTTTCCTGCAGGCTTCCATCCTCCCCATTCACCCTATACAATACAAAATCGTCCGCTAACAACCTGACTCTGCAATTCTTCGATATAACACGTTAAATTTTCTGTAATCATATTTATAAAATGTTAAAAGGCTTACAGCAGTTGGCAAAACCGGCCCATATTCTTAAGTACTAACAGATTTTCGGACATTCCCAGAGATCATGTAACCATTTTATTTAAAAATACTAGTTATTATTAAAGCGACTTTGCCAGTTATAAAGCCAATTACCGAATTAACTCCTTGAAACAAGTTTACGCCTACGTAAAGGCAGTAGTAGTTAATTTTATTACTTAACTGCATCTATAAAAAAATTTGTAAGCAAAGCATTTTTGATACTTACTGTTTGTTAGACTGTGCCCCAAACAATCAATATACAGGAGACTCAATAGTTCCTAACATCCGAAAATAACCTCGAGCCTGAAAAATAAAATGTAATACGAAACACCACCACGTGGACAAGACCCATAAACGGAAGAGCATGGAATGCGGAAGTGGAAAAACGTGCGCTTAAGCGAGGTAATCATGTTAACCAACATTAAAAACATGGCATGGTACATAATATTACACTTTAGTATTTTATGTGTTACCAGAAACTATGTATGCTACCAAATTTATCGAGTAATAAGCTATTTTAATCTAAATATTTTAAATTACTTACTACAAACTTAAGCTGTGTTTTTACCTGTTGTGCTTGCTGTTGCTGGCGTTTGTTGTTATAGAAATGGAGGCTACTCATAAAAAGCGCAAACGAAATCGTTGGAAACTGTGGCGAATGAGGAAGAAATTTATGTCTCCTGACGCTGACCTTCATTTTTGTAGCTGCGAAATATGTTGTTAAGTAAGTATTGCGAATACTGTTTTACGCATACAAAATAATAAAATTAAGGACTCGCCTGAAATGGCGCTGTATGCTAGTTTTGTGGTTATGATAATATTAAGTTTATCCTCGCAATTGGGCTACCGCCCGGTGGCGAGTGGACTCTTCCCGGTAAATATCAAGTTTAGCTGCTCATCGTGTACCGGCCAAACTATTTATTTAAGACATAGTTAATTAATGAAAAATGTTTCTAGTGATATTCTGTGTAGTCCTATGTAAAAAATTGTTAGGTTAGGTTGTTAGAAGTTAGATTATGTTAGGTTACGTAACCTAATGTAAGGTTAGGTCAGGTTAGGTTACCTAAGGCAGTGTCCCAATTTAAAGAGTACTCTCAGGAGAGAGCTCTCTGGCACTCCCGCTCTCTCCAACTGGGACGATGCACTCTCAAGTTTGTAAACAAATGATGCAAATGTAACAAGTGCGTAAATTTTGTTAATACAAGTTATAAACACATAAAATATATATGTAGGCAATTCAAATAACAGTTTCAAAAACTTACCAGCTTCGTATTTCAAACTGCGAATAACTCTTTATAAGCAATACCGTAATTTGTATATTGTGTATTTGAACGTATATTAGGGCAGAAAATGTTTATACAACTTCTCACCATAATTAATTGTTCATTTCAAATATTTATTTATGTATAAATATTGAAATATTTTCAATATGTGACACAGATTTCTTCAACAAACTCAAACCATAGCTGTATTCAAGATGGCGTGCGACAGATAGAACGAGTGTGCGCAGCGAGTGAACAGTTTCGTTCTCTCGCTTTTTCGCACTCTCGCCAACAAATTGAGACGACCAGAGCAGGGGCGATTCTAGGAAATTATATCAGGAAGGGCCCCAGGGGCTTCCATACCCCAAGCCAAAAGTGGGGGGTACGGGGGTCCTCCACTGGAAAATTTTGAATTGTAAGGTGCAAAATAGTGCTATTTACGGAGTTTCCGAACCAAAAATGTCAATACACAGTTTTAAGGAATTGTTGTATGTTTAAGAATCTAATTTACATTCGTAACTTCGGGGGGATCTATCACTCAATCCCCCCCCCCACCTGCGTCTGCCACTGTTGGGCTTATTTGAAACTACGAAATAAACAGTAATATTCGGAATAAAATTGTGGTTTTAAGTACGTTTTTTGGTTTACAAAAATAATTTACTTTGACATATGACTGACAGTGGCATCAAAAATTCAACAAATGTGGGTTTCCTTCAACAATACAAATAAAGTACAAACTTATTAAAACTTCTCTTGTCCCTGAAAACCAATATTTTGCCGAGCACAAAACATTACTCCTCTAATAAGAGATTTCAATGTCTCGCAATTTTCCACTAAAGTTTTGGTTACGTGATCATTTATTTGCACTGTGACTGGTCCAGACTGTTTTGCCTGTAACCACCCTTGGTATTTAGTTAGGGCCGGTTTCACCACGCAAGATTAAGGGAAATTAGGCCCCGCCATCTTGTTGCAGGGATCCGATACTAGCACATCTGTTGCTTGTTTAGAGAATCATTCTCTTCGTAGCTGAAATAGTTCCGCAGAATCACGTAGGAGAGCAGCACACTCGCACGCTTGATCACGTGGTTTTCGCCAACTCCTCACATCCCTGCCCACTTCTTGCATTCTCCCACCCCTCCCAGGGGTGGTTACCGGTCTCTTTCCCTCACACTATTCCTTTCTGGCTGTAGCATTGTTGCCAAACTAGGCATAGTCACGTATATGTGCGCGCACCAGCTCGAGTCCCTGGCGTGTACGCATTGTCCGTCAGAGTTGGCATGCGGACAGTAGCCAAGTAATATTCAGTGTTCGAGAATGTTGTGTATTATATGCCGTTTCTAGATCATGTAAGTGTTCAGCAAAAATGTCCATGTAGCGCCAAGGTGTTACGAAAGGACGAAAATGTACCAAACGATCCAAAATTATCAAACTGCTTAAGCATGTAAACAGAAGTAAGCAAACGTTGCAACTTTCATAGCTGGATGACAGTAGTACATCAGCAATGGAAGCTATAGAGATAGTTACAATATTTTGTTGGATAATTTCTTAGAGGTAGTATTTCAAATTAACTAAACATTCGTATTTTTGATACTATAGGATTAAACTCAGTGGTTACAGGAGCTTTTGTCATACAACGAGTGGGAAACATGTATAAACTGAGATGCTGGCCTAGGATGGTTCCTTCAGCCAGTTTCTGTCACTGTGTCAAAGTTGTGTGTCGCCATCTCTAATGACCTCGATGTTGACGAGACGTTAAGCCTTATATAAACTAGGTTCAGTCCCGGTGGGATTGCTTGGAATTTTCGCTGCTGGGAATTCATAGACCCGTTTAAAGGGCACATATATACGCATTACCCTTTCCCAAGCATAAAAACTTGTTGAAATAATGCAAATTTTGAAACATAGATCACATCTCATTAGAGTTATGTGACTTCTGATTAATTGGTTTTTTCCTTCAGTACTGTATATGGCATGCACTTATTAAGTCGTAGGGAATTGAAAATTAACAATTTTTTTCTAATAAAATAGAAGTACAGAAGAACGTGTGTACATATGCTTACATACATTCGTATGCATCTAAAGTGTTGATTTAGGGACTACTTACAATGCGGAGAGAATATTTGAAAGTCAATTTAAGGCAAAACGTATCGAGAAGCACATTTTAATTAAATACTTTCATGCTGGTGACAATTGACATCGTGACCAGAGCTTTTTCCCTCCCACCAAGGTGATCCATGTTCGACCCCTCGGCAGGGTCGGTCCCCGATTTTTTGCATGTGTGAAATGTGGCAGGCGTTTCCGTTATCCAGCATGATTTTTCTTTATGGGATGGGAAACCCCCACTTCCCCGGCACTTCGCGTTTCGTCGCTTTTCAATTGTGCGCTTCATATCATGTCATCAATCAGGGTTCAGTATACAGACGCCTACAAGCCCCCAGTTTAGGTGTCAAGGGTGTGATGTTCTGTCATCGAATACAGTTTCCACACGATATTTTAAGGGAATAGAGCACGACTGTTTTGGATTTTCAATATTTTCCACGTAATTAGTTTTCGAGAAGGCTAACTAGCCACTTTTGTAACCTTTCGTACCCTAAATATTATTCTCCTACTCAATTTACAGTGTTAGATAGTAAATTACCTTAATATTGTGTTAAATTTGTTGGGATATATTAAATATTATGCTATTTATTATTTTACAGCAAATATCAGACAATATTTATTATCTAGCCGTACAATGCAAAAATTATATAAAGTAATGTAAAAAATGTGATACGCCTTTTTGAAAACTTGTACAGGGAAAATGCTGTAATTCAAAGCCTGCCGTTGGCCATCGCCCTTACATTTTTTTTTTCATTATTTATCAGTGAACTCTGTTAAATAAATTCTAGTACTTTATCCAATTTTGTCGATGAAGACGTAAAAAAGCATTTTCATAAAAATGAAACGTCGGCTAGACGGGAGTGTGACGTGCGTAGAAAATGTTTCATTCTGCAAAAATGAAATATGCCTGCCATGTTATTATGTAATTC
Source organism: Medauroidea extradentata (assembly GCA_003012365.1). Lineage (NCBI taxonomy): Eukaryota > Metazoa > Arthropoda > Insecta > Phasmatodea > Phasmatidae > Medauroidea > Medauroidea extradentata. The sequence goes on from PNEQ01106443.1 coordinate 10,282, forward strand.
TTATTTTACAGCTTAAATGTTCTTTTTATGTGGGCTAGATTGTTGTTATGAGAAACTTATTAATTCCCGGGTTAGCAATTAAATTATAAGTAAATTGAAAATAAACACAGTGTGTCTGTTTCTTGATCATCGGTATTTGCAATTCAATTCTATGACGTTGGCCATTCTATTTATGGAATATGGGCTCTTATAAGAACGGATTTTTTTTTGTCTTTTAAACATGACTAAGTTAAGTTTGTTGACCTGAATTTATCCTTACCAGCTTTGTTCTGTTTTCGTAATGATAAATCACAAGTTCTACAGAAAATCAAGAAACAAATGGATTGGCAAGACTGTTGTAATTAACTTCGTAAAAGATATTAAGTTTTTTTTTTATTTTTTATTTTTTATTTTTTTTTACTATTTGACGATCCTACTTGAGAGTGACTTCAAAGAATGCAAAAATCTTAGTGAAACTGAAAGTCCGTTACACCGTATGATTCTTTTTTGTGAAATTGTGCAGAGTAAGAAATAAATTTTGTAATATTTATGCCAAATACTGCTTATACATATTGTGGTGTCAGTGAGTTGTAATTTGTTATAAAGAAAACAATATTGTTACTGTTATACTAATTTCACATTTATTTCGCGTTGGCGATTCGGCACAGATATTTTGGAAACTTCACGGACGGCTTAACCCACAGTAAGTGAAAATATTGTTGCCTTAAATTTTTTTAATGATATATATTTTTTTAATGTATTTTCTTTGCATTTGCAGGCAATATGCAGCTCAGATATTTCCATGATATTTTAGTACGGAGTACTTTTGCATCATATTCTTAGGTCGTTGAGTAGCACGTTCGCGTCCTGGTTTCAACTACACAGCCGATATATTGTCACTCACACCTCCTCCCTCTTCATGACATTTGGCCAGCAAGAATTTTCGTATATTATATGTGTATCACTATCATACTTTCATTAACGAGTAAATTTTGAGTACAAAGCGTGAAATCAGGAAATAATATGACATACTGTTTATATGTTTTAAATATAAATTGAATTAAATAGTTCAGTATTTCATAACACTACAATTGGCTCTGCTTACAGCTTAAATTTAAATGCATGAAATATCAATATCAGTTCACATTATTTCAGAAATTGTAACAAGTTGTCGGATTACGTAAACTTATTTCCTCGCATTTGTATGTCACCAATGTTTCAAAACAGCTATAGGCCTACATTTTTTAAATGTGACAATTGTTTTGATCGGTTGACTTTATTCGACAAATTTGCTTTGTAATAGTTAAATGCAAGGAAAACATTATCATACGACCTACATGCATTTAAATTAAAAATAATGTTTGCACTGGATACTACAGTTTATTGTGTTTACACCGGGTGACATTTTTATTACATAGGATATTTCGTCCCATCATTTACCACAATAGGTCCAAATGCATGTAAAATATTTCACGGGTGAGCAATCTCCTTTACCAGGCTGTAAGAAATAATGTGTCGACACACAAATACACAAATACACACACACATATATATACACACACACATACACACACTCCCCGTCCGTTTGAATTAAATCAATCACAAACGCCTTTTCAGAACTAATTCCAATCAAGGTAATATTTAGTTATATACCTATAATTTTTAAATGCCCTTAAATGTCTTTGTTTCTTTATATAAATGTTATACACACAATTTCAAGTTATTAGTATTTTATTTTGAAAAAGTTTAAGATGGAGATTTTTATTTATTATTTTCCTCGGTGATAAAGTATTTCCTGTAGGCCCTAATGATTCTAGTAATTTGATTTGTCTTATATAAAACCAATTGGTTTGATTAAATTTTCCAGTGCTCCGATGCAGTCATGCGGAACTTTGGAAGTTTATTTGAAAAGAGTGCCACATACACTGCGTAAAATCTTATATTACTCATACGAGTTCTTAAATGGCAAACAAATTATTCCGTTTAGTAAGGAACTTTTTTCAAACAATGTAGTCATGAGAATCGGCAAGGGCATGTAAATAAGTGT
>PNEQ01106444.1:0-11449 GCA_003012365.1 Medauroidea extradentata
AAGGGATGCCAATGGATGCCCCCTGCTATGTCAAGGGATGCCAATGGATGCCCCCTGCTATGTCAAGGGATGCCAATGGATGCCCCCTGCTATGTCAAGGGATGCCAATGGATGCCCCCTGCTATGTCAAGGGATGCCAATGGATGCCTCCCTGCCATGTCAAGGGATGTCAATGGATGCCTCCCTACCATGTCAAGGGATGTCAATGGATGCCTCCCTGCCATGTCAAAGGATGTCAATGGATACCTCCCTGCCATGTCAATGGATGTCAATGGATGCCTCCCTGCCATGTCAATGGATGTCAATGGATGCCTCCCTGCCATGTCAATGGATGTCAATGGATGCCTCACTGCTATGTCAAGTAGCTGATCACACCCTAAGTGTCAGATTTTCATCACAAGAATTTTTTTTTATTCTGCACCTTCACTTATAAAAATTGGCACATCCCTGCCGTCGAGGCTTCTTGACGTCGGCACGACAAAAATGGTGGATGCGAAGTGACTTCGGATTAGAAAGTATTCATATTTTACTCGCGTCGCGAACACGACAAAGGTGAACGTAATTTAATTATGTGCCCAAATGTAGGTAAAATTGGAGCATTGGTAGTAAATTGGCTTTATTTATTTAACAACAAGTTTTGTTTGTTACTTTAAATATACATGCCACATTGCGACTTCATTTTAGAATGCCGGTGGGTATTTGAAAATAAATAAAAAACATACTGAAAATAGTTCTGGCTGTCGTTCAAGTAGTGGCACGGCAGCATGATGTACTTTTTTGTAGTATTTGTCGAGCGGCAGACAAACTAGTTTCCGCAATAAAAAGAATTGGCAGTGTCGCATCGCACTCTTCGCCTCGTGTTGTCCCGCTGTTGTGATTCCAGCATCATACGTCTACAACACGCGACAGCTCTATGTCTCTACCTCGTGTGCGATGCCGCGGTGGCCGAGTGGTCAGACTACTCGCCTCCCAACAAGGCGATCCAGGTTAGATTGACGGCGATGCTTCACTCTGGCGCTGCTCCATACCTACATCACGTCACTCCTCCCTCACCAGTGCTATTTCTACCGGATATTTTTTCTTATTTTAGACACAAAATGTGACAATTATGCTCTTATGAAATTATTTAATCTCTAAATTTTTGCGTATTGGCTAGGTAAGGTCAAAATGTGCATATTACGCTTTTAAGGACGACACTAAAACCAATTCGCTTTTCACACTGAAAAAATTCACAGTAAATAATGATGATGTAGGCTACAAGTTCACCTCACAAAATGTACGGCTTTCGTATTTTTTTTTTAAATAATTGAATTTTTAAAATTTTTATTTTAAAATTCATAATTTTCATTTACATACAAAAAATGTTATTCTTTGACTTTATGTACGAAAAATTGTTGCCATCGAGATATTTATCCAGCGTGAATTTTTTTAGTTATTTATGTCGGTTTTAGTGTCGTCCTTAAAACTGTTATAGTCTGTTCACTATAAACTGGGCACTCAGCAGAACTTATAATTAACTAAACATATGTTTTATTGGGTCAATATATGTTAAATTTTGAGTGTGTTGATACGTTTACGTTGGTTTTTAGTTACATTGAAGTTTTCATATTAAAAATAGAAAAGATGGCTGCAAAACGGACGAAAGAAAACGTTATGCAGTGCTCACTTTATTGTGAACAGGCTATAACATGCAAATTTTAACTAACTAGCCATTACGCAAAAACTACGAGAAATAAAAAAAAAAATGGAAAGAGCAAAATTTTGTCACATTTTGTGTCGTACGTAAGAAAAATATATCTGGTACGAATGTAAAAATTAAAACATGGTGATGAAAATTACAGTAGACCGTGCCCAAAATCCCGCCGACAAAACTCTCACTCACTACTGCGTGTGGTCCGTCGAGGCGGTCGACCAAACCAATGGCCCGTTTAAGCTGCCGAACGGTGCGCAGATATTCGGCAAATAGATGTTTTGTTGGAAAAATTCTCACCCTGCCCTAGTGATTGAGGTCTTCTTAAGAATAACATTTGAAGCACTTCACACAAGTGTAAACCATGCCGAGTCCTCTATTAAGTTTTTTAGGTCATGATCCATCACTTCTAATGCTTTAACGATAATTTTTTTAAATCCTAAAAGAGACCAAGTATCGAAAGATGTTGTACAAAAACTATGTATACTATGTCAACTAAACTGAAGGACAAAATACAGAATGGTTTACAGTAATTATGCAAATAAGGAAACCTTCAAATAATTAGTCATATATATTATTTATTTATACATACATTTATGTAGAAAAAAATATGCTACACAATTTTAAACAAAACTGTGAAAAAATTTTAAATATCTGTTTTCGTTTAGGAATAAAAGACAATAATTGAAGAGTGGAAATGCTAGAGCTAAGTGCCAAAAAAAAGCCAAATTGAATTTCTTACATCAATGAACTAGGTGTAGATACCAATAAAATACGGAAAAATTAAGTCTCAATGTTTTTTCCCGTCAGATTTTTTTAGGACTTAAAAGATCGCCGTCCCCCCCATATGTCCACAGGTTCTTGCAGCGCTGTTTTTTTTCTTATACGTGAAAACATATTTTTGGCACTTAGCTCCTTTAGCTTTTCCATTCCACAATTATCGTACAAGCAGTAGAAATGATTTATCGTGGATGGGCTTAACGCTAATTTTCTTGACTCTGAAAATTGCTAAAATTTGATCCGTTTTAGAAATTAATATCTTAGTGCAGAATGCTGAGGGTACAACACACCTTTATTACGACATTAAATGATTGGGTCACGACCCACTGAATGTCTCAGAGAAACGAGCTACCCGCGATAAAACTGAACGACAGTTTTGACGACAAGGGGGCCAGTGTAGGCAGGCTGCGTTTGTGTGTGAGGCAGGAGCGTTAAGGTTGACGTTGACCGACGTATGTAATGTATTATCGCCTCTCAGTGCAAACTCATCAGCTGGCGTGCAGTGCTTTACTATTATCCTTTTTACTACGGGACTTTAAGCTGTGGCTACATTATTTTATTTCTGGGATGCATAGTTCTAAGCCTAACGCTTGTTTCTATAGTGTTTTTCGAATCACATTGTTATTTTTCTAGATACAGCAGTCTGCAAAAGCCATTTTGAGGGGCCCGAAAATGACGCTTCTAATAAAGGTGCCGAATTTTGTAACTATATCGACACAATTTGATGTGTGTGTTCATTTAATAGATATACAAATTGTATGCACTTTACATAGTTTCGTCAGTAAAATAACAGTCGTAACTCGCTGCAACGCATTTGAAGCGCAGGTAGGGAAGCCCCTTAATACGCCTAGAGGCTAGGGAAAAGCGTGACGCGCAAGTCTGGGTCGCCCTTACGGATTTCGCACTTCTAAGGCCGCGTTCCATCTCACTTTGAAGATGGTGCTTGGGGTTTGCGTTTTATTTTAGGCAAACTTCCAACTGGAGCACCTCAAGTGTCAGTTACTGGCAGCCTGCTGCTTGTCCAATTGTCGAAGCTGGAGCACGGGTTTGTTTTGATGGTGTTACGTTATGGCGGCACATCAGTTATAAAACAGTAAATGATGGCAGCCACAAATTACAACCTCAAATGCTGCCTCTAGCGCCTGCTGTTTCAGGCTCTTAAGGACGTTGGACCCGTAAAAATTCAAAACTTTATATTTGTGCCAAACACTGTTTAACTTTTACACATAAGATAACATGTTATTTTCCCCGAATAAAAAAATTTTTGGCCCATAGTTTTAGCATAATCACCTATCAAAGTTACAAAATGGCAGTTGCGGTGTAGCCAAAATAATAAAAAGTAATTAACTTGCAGAAACAAGATAATTCTTATCGATACTTAATAATGTGAACTACTTCAAGACAATTTTGTAAACACAAAGCGATATATTTTTGTATTTTTAAAAAATTGATGAAAATGAGTAAATTTTCGCGTAACTTTGACTTTCGGCTACTACTGAAATATTCAAAACTAATTTTCGTCAAACATGTCATGAAATGCATTGATACACTGACTTTCAGTTCCCGTAATTTTGAATTCATTAGTTAATTACTTTGTTTTATTTTGGCTGCACCGTAATGGCCAGTTCGTGACTATGATGAGTGATACTGCAAAAACTATTGGGCCTATTTTTTTTTTTTTTTTTTTTTTTGGGAAATGACGTGTTGTCTGATGTGCAAAAGTTGAACGGTGTTTGGCACAAATATAAAATAAATTAAATTTTACGGGTCCAACGCCCTTAAAAGAATAAGTGATGGTCACCATCTTTAATTTTTTACTATGTGTCATAATTATTCTTCTGGGTAAATTTTTGTAACGTTAACGTAACTACGGAATAGAATACACGTTGATATAATTTTAGACGCCATTAATTTTATTTTCCATTACTGTTGTTACAGATCGAATCGCAGTTAAGAAAGTAATAAGAATTTACTAACTGAAATCCGATCTGACGAAAATAAGTTATTTACGGTGTCTAAATTTCTACCAGTATGTATTATTCTATTCCGTAATTATGTTAAAGTTCCAAAAATTTACCCAAAAGAAAAGTTACGACACAAAATACAAACATTCAAGATGGTGACTATCACTAACTCTTAAAGCTCGGCATCAGTCGCCATATCGAATTATTTTATTTTTCGCTCTTATGAAATTCTGAGAAGAAAAATTTGACATGTTACTATAATATTAATTCTATTTACCTTGCGCTGCAATAAAAGCATTGCAGTTGAACTTACAACGTATATTTAAGCCGTATTCAGTACAGCAATTTTATTTATATTCTTAATTTGCTCGACTGATTGCGGCTTAAATATACGTTAAAAGTTAAAAAGCGAAGCTTTTATTGTAGCGCAAGGTAAACAGAATTGATATTATGGTAACAAATTTCACATTTTTCTTCTCAGAATTTCATAACAGCGAAAAATAAAATAATTCAATATGGCGACTGACGTCGAGCCTTAAATCATTGAGAAGAAATTCATCTGAAATAGGATCATTTGTTCGTCTTCAGTGTTTAATATTTGGCTAAGTTCTCTTGTTTAAATTAGAAATGAGGAAGGAAACATGTTAACAACACAAGCATTGTCCACGAGACCTCCGTGGCACGTCGCGGAGTCGTCCAGAGATAAAGTACGTGGGTAGACTGCAAACAATGGACGCTGATAAACACACTCCGTGGCACTCGTGACCCGGTGGCTGGGTACGCAACAAGCGCGCAACGTGACTATACAGAATGTCCAGAAACAACCGCATAATAACGCCACGCGAAACACGGGCTAAATTATGGATTTGTAAGTAGCAAAATGTTGTACGACGACGTTTTACATGCACAATGTAGCAACATAGCACTGTAGTTAGTCTCCTCTTGCGCTCCACAGATATCTTGCTTATATAACTAGTAACTACTATTGTTCTGACCTGCATATTATGGGTCCAGGTTAAAATCCCGCGTAGTCCAAACATGCTTCTACGTTTACTTGACGTAAAATAATACCTGGAAATGGAGCGAAAGAAGTGACTATTTCAATGCAGTGTTACCACATTGCGAACGTAAAATAAACATTTTGCCACGAACATTCTCGTCTCCAATTTAGCCCAGGATTCGCATGGTGTAATTATGCGGTTGTTTCTGGACAGCCTGTATATTACATCGTTATAAAACTAAGCAAGCAAGAAACTATGACACCAAACTCACATACGGCATGGCAATAAAAACACACAATATGCGTTTTGTTATTTTATTTATTTATTTTCAATCAATGTTATACCTTTTTACTGTGATTATGTACTTGTGAACAACTCGAGTCATTGTAAAGCTATTATGTTTATTTAATATTGTATAAAGTGATTGCACGATAGTACCTATTGTAATTGTTGGAAAAATGGCTCACTTATCTTTTCATTTTTGTGTATTAATAAACTAATTAAAGTCCATTATGATTATATCATTATTATTATTTATTCAAAGTGATTGATATTGCGTTACTGCAATTGCTGGAGTAACTTTTCTGTATACCATTCAATTCTTGTAATTATTATTCTCCTTGATGTTGGACTTTATATCACCTGGTGTACTTATACTGTATATTCAATGAGGGTTTGTATATATTTCTTCTACATAGGGTTGTAATTGCTGTAAACTTGGCGAATTCCTATGCTACTGTACTGTTATGTACTTAATGTAGTTCAGCGGAATAATAAATACATACATACATACATACCAGTAATTTTGTTATACTTCTGCAAACTGCTGTAACAGTACAATAATTTAATTCTTTTAGTAAAACAATTTTTTTACAAAAGTAAAAGTACTATGTAATTCCGCCGAACAGACCTGTCTGCATGCAGTACTTACGCTTTGGAGGCACAAATGACGTAAGAGCTACTCTGATGAGGGCACCACGTGCCACATAGCCCCTATTGTCATGACGGTAATATGGTGCGCAGGGCTTCTTAATTGTACCGGTGAAACAATAGGTTAAGACTTTAAGCAATTTTATATATAGGTCTTTAAGACTGGTGAAACGAGATCCCCTGCGGTAAAATGTTCTCTAGAATCTGTGCTCTACGCATACACGAAGAAAGCAACTTCAAGTTCGGCATCGCCTACAAGACTTACCCATGTGATAACTGTAGTGCTGTATATGCGAATAAACAAGAATTCTTGGGCCCGAGTTCCTCGGCTTTCGAGAGAATTATATTTTAAAACCCACACGAGAGTCGATATCGTAAAATTGCTTCGTAACTTTGTTGCAAATTGGTTTTACTATGCAATGTAATTTTTCGAGACATACTGTATGATGAGCATAGCTAATTTATCAATTAAAAGGAAATTTCGTTAATTAACTAATTAGCAACTATTTTACAGTCTTCTGATTCAAAAAAATTAGAGTATGCAGTTTAAATCAGTCATAACAAAGTTACGAAGCGATTTTAAGATATCGGCTCCCATTTATGTTTTAAAAAATAACTGTCATTAAATGCGAAGAAACTCGGGCCCATGCCCTTAAAGGTAAATGTCCGAGGTCACAAATACATTTTTGAATTATTAATTCTTGACAAGATGGCCTTCAACAGTGTTCACTTCACCCTCAACAACCTATATATGGTTGACCATTGCCTAGAGACATGCAAAATTCGCGTTAGCATTTGGTAGCAGACTAAACTTCACTTTCCTATACATGGCAGAGCATATTCTGCGGTTCGATTGGCCACGAACTTTTATGGGTTGTCGTTAACGTGTGTTACGTCTTTACAGAGATTGGCCTCTCTACCGTGTAAGCATTCTCCGCGGCAAGTCACGACAATATCGGCCAGCGGGAGACGACGAACGAGCCTATATTCACTTGGAGTCTAGTCAGCTGTCAGAAAATAACGCGAATTTTGCATGTCTTTATACATTGGGCATGGTTGCCCAGGCGCAAGCCACAATGTCCAGGTCGAAGGTTAACATAGGGCGACGACGCAGGGCAAGTGCAGTGTCGAGTTAGAACATACGGGGCACAGGGCAGCAAGGTCGTGAGGCGCGGGCGGAGGTCACGTTGAGACCCGGGCTGGAAGGATGACATCACCAACTGGAAGCTGCGGTCAGCCACAACCAACCCGCCCACAACTGATCCTCCTAGCTTCATTCTTGCATGCAGGTTGATTCAACCAGAGTTACCGCAACACACACTGCTTATCCATTACATCTGGAGCATGTTTCGTGCAATGGGACAGAATAATGTATTATACTATTGCAGACATGCGCCATTGTAAAATAATGATCCAGAAATATTAGTAAAAAAATATTTGTACTAAGATTTCTGGAACGACATAATATTGCAATGTCGTCTATGTCCATAATAGCACACAGTACGCTAACGTTTGTTTGTCCGTCTTCTAAGCGTTAAAACAATTACGATGGAACTTTGGAGAGTTGTGCCTGTGTCCGCGACGGCTTATACCCAACAAATTTAAACTTCGGAAAGGAGTGAGTGAGCGAGAGAGATTTTTGGTCAGCGCTCAACATCGAGGTCTTTAGTGCTGGTGAAGGGTGACATGAGGTGAGTATGGAGCAGCACCAGAATGAAGGGGCGGGGGAAACGCGAGATCCCCGAGAAAACCCGCCGGCCACGATGCCCACATGCGAAAACCCGGGGACCAACCTCGCCGGGAAACGAACCCGGATCCTATGTAAGGAAAGAGTGAAAAAAAAGGGGGGGGAGTGCAAAACTATGTTCAGAGGCAGAACGGCGAAACTATTTTCTTTTTAAACACGTTTTTAGATCTGCCAATGGCCCTTCACGTCATTTTGTACCATTTAGCACTATTCAATACTTTTGTTTCAGAAATATTATATTGTAAAACTTGCGAACGATGTATAGTGTAGCAGCTAGTATTATATATATATGTGTGTGTGTGTGTGTGTGTGTGTGTCCCTGGGTTACAGGTCCCCTATTTACTCATTTATTATTATTTCATAATTCTAAAAGAGATCAGAAATCCTAAGACCATCACATAAGTATGATAACTATTTTTACTATTTAGCCAATTCGACGCAATTTTTTTTCCTATAATTTTCGCTTATTAAGTACGTATAAAAATTGTATTAACGCCAATAATGAACCAAAATTAAAGAATATTTTGTTTAGTAATAATCAGGCTATATAGAAATAAAATATAAGATATCCACATAACGGTTTCATCACGTCTGTTCACTTTCGGGATTTTGTTAATACTAGCAAAAACAGCTTAAATTTACCGACGGTACACACTTCACACGAGGTGGCATACACAATCTGCACCAATCCCAAGGCTTTTCATCGGCGCATCAGCGACGGTTGGTGCTCAAATACGAACAATGCAGTCTGATACATCACCGCTGGATTAGTAGTTTCGAATCACTGTGAAAATACTGGGAATAGAACTCGCATGCATAATACGTTTTTGCTCCAAACGGCCAAGGTGTTTGTAAACCATTCGCAGTTACGGAGAAAACAATCGCCATCAACGAACATTTACATAATTATTGCTTGAAATTTACTTCCCGATATTAATATTTGGCCACAACAGGAAGTCTAAAATAACTTGGCGAATACTTGTAATGCAATATTAGTGGAACCTCATAATACATTTGGGTCGTGAAATTTCAAAAATGATAATTTTCGAAAAATTCAACTTCTGCAAGCTTACAAGTCAAATTAAGAAAAGGAATCCAATGTTATGACGTCTAAATCATCCACTAATTCTAGGCCTTATTCCGACTAAATGTAAAACAATAAATCAGAAACTGAAAGTAAGAGTAACTTTTACAGAATTCCAAGATGCACGTTTAGCTAACACAAAAATATTAAAAAAACACCTTAAAGATGTCTTGATCCTTAATGCATTTTACACAGTCGATGAGTATTTGAGTGGATCTATGACAGTGTAGATACTTATTTAAGATATTTATTCTGGGTTAAGATTCTGTTTCTTCTCTTGCTTTTTTCCTTTCTTCTGCATGTGGAGACTATGAAGTATGCTGACGTGAGCCTACGTGCGAGCCCGAACCGACAAGAAATGTTGAATTTCGCTCTTTTAGTGTATAATTTTAAATGTATAACTTATGTCATTTATTCATTTGATTGTATATTGTAAATATGACTTGTCCGATATCTTTGTGCAAAAATGTACACAAAAAAAGATCCAAGGATGCAATAACTAAATCTAAAAATCTAAAAGATGGCGACGTTCTACATTTAACCATGCACAGTCTTGTTTGGTTTATTTCTTTTTACCGTAGTTTTCAACTGCGTACCTCTCGCGAGATGTAAATTCGGAACATCCATTACCATCTGTAATTTAATTTTCGCTTTGACATATTTCAGATAAATTTGTACACATTTTTTTTTACACTGAGATAGGACGTAGAACACTATTTCGCTGGCAGTTTTAAAATAGCATTGACGGTATACTATATTAATTCGGCTTTTAGGATCGTCGAAAAGCGAATTTTAAGAAGTCCTTTACACAATCCCACAAGTTAAAGTTAAGGGAAGTATTGCATTATTAATTTACACTCTACTAAAAATGTACAGAAATAAACCTTAAACCACAGTTGTAGAGAAAAATTCAAGGGGGGGGGGGTTAACCTAAAAATTGTAATTGTATTAATAATTATAAAATTAAAAACAGTTACTCTACACATCTCTACTGAACATAATTTCTGAATTATGGAATAACCTTTCTAATATTTTTCTCCCGTGAAAATTAAAATAAATCTAATATCTTGGTTACTGATGTGACAGTAAGAACCAATAAATATATTTTATATCAAAACCTCTAACGCCTACTATAACATATCGTATTTTGAATAATAAAAAAAAGTTACCGAAAAATGTGTTTTTTTTTTTTTTTTTTTTTTTTTTTTTTTAATAAAGCGTCCAGAAACTACCTACAAACTCAAGTAGTTTTTTATACAGGCCTATTTAGTTTTCTTACGCTGACCACTAGTTTTCATCCATTCTATTGTGGCTGTATCTCGATAGCCACTGTAGCGTAGAGGAATTTTTTTCGCCACCACAATCTTCCTGATATTGGCATTCCTGTGCGTGCTGCTTTTTGTAGTACAGAATGTTGACGAACCCCGCTCATAGCCGGGTGCTGCCAACTTCACGGAGACTTTGGCTGTAGGGTACTTCGTTGAAATAACTTCTGTCGCTGGTAGATATTTATTGAAATGTTGCTGTTTCAAAGAGCATACAAGAGGAGGAAGTAAAGTAACCGAAGAGTGACCTACGTCAAGTTACCAACCACTGAGCATTAAAACTAATGTTTCAAGATATCTCCACTCAAAAATTATTCTCAATTACAACTACCAGTTCGTTAGGTTATGTTAGCGCATTCTGGTGAAATGTAAGGCAGTCAGTGTCACTGACTTATCCGCAACACTTTTTCTCACACATCATTAATACTGGTGTGATCGTCGCGTAAGTAGTTAGCAACTCTGGTTTGTCTGTGCATTAATTTTCGTAAGCTGAGGAGAAGCTACAATTGTAACCTTTGTGTAAGTTGTACACAAAAACCGTGTCTTCTGGACTACTGTAACAAGAGTGCATTTTGCCTAATTTCGACACACTGAACAATCACTACGGTATCAAACATAATTTTTCGATCGAAGTAACGATATTGTTGCGTGCCATGTTCCTGGAGGCCAGTGGTCGGCGGCTGTTTCGTAACACCTTGAGGGCTGGCCGATGACTCAAAGCCCGGGTGACTCATAGTGGGAAATCCGCCGAACCTACGTCATAGATACCTGTCCCAACTGCGTCTTAACCCTTCGAGGGTGGCCTACGTGACTAAAAGCATATCCGAAACATGATGAAATATCTATTTTTAGACCCCTGTAATGCGGTAAATCCCCGACTGTTTCACTGAGTATAAGAAGGCCGAATCGTGAGATTTGGGGAGAGTTC
>PNEQ01106445.1:0-11455 GCA_003012365.1 Medauroidea extradentata
CTTAGGCCCTAGTATAATATTACTGGTTTCCATGAAACGCAGTGCAATTTCTCAATACATGTAAACCAAAAGTTCTATGTTTTTGTGTTAATATTATGACTATTAGTAGGAAAAGAAAGTATAGCGATTTAGAGGGGGAGGGGGTGAAGACCATTATATTGAGAGCACTGAGCTCAAAACATTGACCGGCCGCCACTGGTCCCTGTCCAGGAAAAATTTTCATTTTAAGGTGCACAAATGTGCTATTCAAACACTTTTTGAACCTAACTAAGAATATCCTTCGATGTACAATTTTCTACTTTAATTTTGTAAGCATTTTTCATATACAACATTTTAAGCTCTAAAAAAATCGGTGATAATTTGGGGAGAGGCACCTTCAGCATCTCTTCTTCCCCCTCGCTGTTCTCCTTTTTGCGTAAGTCCCTGCTGAGTGGGTCTTCACCTCACAGCACAAGAGAATAGTAAACGTTCTCAACGCACGCAGCAGTCTCGCCCGTATCGCTTGTTGCTGTCTCCAGCGGGCGGGAAGGTTGCACTGGGAACAACAATTACCATTGAGAGGGTGGCGTCCGCGGCGCGTGGCAATGTCGCGTTTTATCCCACCCCTCTTCCCCACTCTCCAGGCCCATCGCCAATCCCAACCCAGCCTCCCTCTTAACCAGCCGGCAATTAGGTTAACGGCCCACGAACCCGCCAATTACTGCACGCCCAGTTGCGACCGCGAGCACCCGCCGCCCAGGGGCTTTGCTGTCAGCTGCTTCGCTCGCGTCGCTCTGTCGCGGTGCGAGATTCTCGCGTCACGCCTTCAACTGCAGTCCACTGTAGTTTAAGGTCACCGCCTACCGCGCGCTTCACGTGCGTTGCGGTGTGTTCGGAAATACGTCCTTACGAAACTATGCCATTTGACTGGATTTGTTTACTTGGACATACTCCATTGCGATATCAAGTGAACAAATCCAGTCATGCACTCCCAGTGCACAGTTCTTTCAAAGATCATATGCCATTTGAGTCCATTATGTCAATGTACGTAAACAAACCACACTTCAGACAAGGACGGGTGAGGTTTTCGGATGTTAAAATTATTTTCAAATGAAAACGCGAATATTTTTGAAATTCGGTTATTATAGCGGCCTATATATTTTCGTATTAAAAATTATAAAAAATATAGTTTTCCATTTGTGTAGATTTTGTGGTTTGAAGCTAAAAACAGTTTTTTAATTTTTTGTTCCAAAGTAAAGCATACTATCGCATAGTGCTATGTAAATAAACGTCCGCTGATAAAATATCTACCCGGCAAAAAAAAATCTCATCAAATTTTGATGAGTAGTTTAGGTGTTATTGACGACTGAGTATTTCAGTTGTCCGTTCGACATAGTATCTTTCCATACGCCTTAAGAGGGCGTGGTACATAATTCAACGCTAAAAGCATTAATCTATAACTGTAGGTTTATTGACGCCAATTTGCGAAAATCAAACAATAGCAATCCTAGACAATAGTTTTAGCCAATGTTTTAAACAAAATTGTTTCCAGTGTTACGAACTTCTGAGGCACAATCTCTGACGCCGTAACCTCGTGCATTTAACTGCGGCGCAAGAGATCACGCGTAACGAATTAGTAATCCTGGATAAATATATACGCATAAAGCTGGCAAATACCATTATATAGGATTGTCATTGAGTATTTTATCCATACTGGCTTCGAAAAAAGCGTAGAAATCTATTAATGTTTTAAGCGTTTATTTATCTACCAAATTGAATGTGTCATTTGCGTGGGCAGTAAAGATCAATATACCTACACGTAATTATATCTACGAAACGTATTTAATATTTAAGTGAAAATAAAATAACGTGTTTCTGTCTCCTTCCGAGCAATGTTTCGGTCGGATATGTTCTCGAATGAGGATGATTGTAAAACACAACGTAAATAGGTCGGCCACTTTCATGAACTTTGTCTCGTAACAACACCCTAGGACCCGATCTTTATATAACAAGAGTCACGAGACTTTTTAAAGACAGTCACGCGTCACTTAGTTACAGAATACGAATCACAGTCGTAAATATAGTTACCCACTAACTGTCTTTGTATAAAGATCGCATAAGGGACTGGAAAAGTTACCGAATAAGCGTTCAGCCAGTTGAGCGCCAGCGCCTTGCCCATACAGGCGAAGAAGCAAGTTGTAAACTGGTAACAATCGACCTTACAGACCATGGCCGATATCTGTCCTTGTAGCCCAATAGCACGCACATTATATCTGTTACAGTATAAATTATTATTGCATGTGTCACAGGACTAAGGATTGAACTACAGACATCAGGATGTGTTTTTCTTCTCTGCCTTTAGGAGACCGAGTGCCAGTGTCTCTAATTATAGCCATTTTCAGCCATTTCTTCTATTGTTTATCTGTGATGACATACAATAGGACCAGGGGCGTCATTTAGAGGTTCAGGGGGGGCAAATGCCCCCTCCCCCCGGATTTAGAATTTTAAATGTATAAAACATATTTTTTGTATTTTGTTATTTAAATAAAACTAACTTAAGCACATAAAACGGAAATTTTATTATTAGAATTTCTAAATTATATATGCTAAATTAATAAAAAAAGATGCAACAAGGTCACTGTCGCCGAAAAAAATGCCCCCCCCCCCCTCCATGAAAACCTGAAATGACGCCCCTGGATAGGACTAGAGTGAAACGTGGCATCTACGTATAATAGTTTTCTACCTCCTCTGGAAACAAACTATGTTCCCAGAACAAATGTTTACGGATATATGCGCATACGAGCAAAAACACTGACTGTACAGAAAACAGCTTTTATATTTGTGTGACATAGTGTTAGCTTAGTAGAAGTTACTGAGAGTACATTTCTCTTTTACAAAAAAAAAATAATAATAACTGAGCCAGTTTCCACATAATAGCACTTGAAAGTCAAAATTTGCGTGT
This sequence comes from Medauroidea extradentata, assembly GCA_003012365.1. Lineage (NCBI taxonomy): Eukaryota > Metazoa > Arthropoda > Insecta > Phasmatodea > Phasmatidae > Medauroidea > Medauroidea extradentata. Next base: position 2,942 of record PNEQ01106445.1, read on the forward strand.
TTTTCATCCTTATAAGCTGCAAAATCAAAGAACAATGAAATGCAAACATTCACATGAAAACTGTATGTAACAACACATTTACTTTAAAAAATTCCAAATTGTAGTTTCGAAAAAATTAAAAATAAAGCATTTTTAAAACAAAAATATTTTGTAATACATTTTTATATACGTCAAGCAGAGGAATGTAGTTTCCACGCGAATTGTTAAATTTCGTTATGTTCATTAGTTTTTGCGGTTCTTAAAAACGAAAAACAAGTGAATTTTGACTTTGAAATGCTATTATGAAAAAGAAGGGCTAAGGATTTTTTTTGCAGGAGGAAAATGTACTTCTATAACGTTGTTTCCGACCGCTTGAACACCCTGAAGGCCGCTGCGACGTTGTTCGTTGACAATCCCGCTCATTATCTGGATTGTCACGTGATAATTATCCTGGGTAGCTCGTCGCATGCACCACGCGGAAGTCCGTGCGGAGATACGACGTGTTCTGATGCAAATGAAGACCGGCTACAGACACACTCCTCGCTTGTGCTGTGTTGTGTCGTCACGCCGAGAATAAAAACAAGTGACTGCGCCACGACATGAATACGAGTAGGCCTACATTACGTCACCGCGGGCCGACGCGATTGGTCACCCGAGTCACGTGTGGCCTGCACGAGGCCAGCATGCATCGTTACATGTCACTTGCATGCGTGCAGTGTTGCCAAAATGTGTGAAATTCCAAAAAGGGCAGAATTTCAAGTAGCTTGGGAATTTTCCGTGGAATGTATGTCTGTCTGGAATTTGTGTAGAATGCTCAATTTGAAAGTAAAAGTTATTTTTTTTTTTAATAATTTGTTCAATTATACTTGTAGTAATGAGAACATTTACGAATTATAACTGAAAACAAACTGAAGGTTAAACTATTTTTTTTTTTCCTTTCACAATTCACTTTTCGCAATATATTGGGGTTAACTCACTTATAGGTTTGCCAGTGTGACACGTATGTACTTTCCGTTAAGTTTTTTACTTTGTGTGGAATAATGTGGAATTTAGCTGTAGTGTCTGTGGATTTTGTGATGGTTGGTCTGGCAACACTGCTTACGTGTGTTTCTGGCACGGCAAGAGCCACTTGGTTCTATTTTTTCAGGCATGTAAACTGTGAATGCGATAAGTCGACTCAAATACGTGCGTTACACCCTGCTTCGCCTCTATGAAAGCTCAGGGTACTAAACTAGCGTGTAGTGATTGTGTAGAAAGTGTATTTCAATGGGGCTTTAAGCTATGACACTATTATGTTATTTGCGAAAAGTATGTGTTCAAGTCAAACGCAGGTCTCTATTATTTTGTTTTATGATTACGGCTGGTATTTTCCCAACTACAGAAATGTGGGAAAGTCTTATTCCCTCTTTTGTGTAGCTGGCAATCGTGTTTTTAATAAGCAGACGGCTTTTATTAAACGATAGAGACAAGTTTGGCGTGTGTCTTCTTTTCGTACATAAACGCACTGGAAACAGTTTAATAGTTCTACATGAAACAATATATTATGTACCACGCTACAGCACAGCTCGTGCGCCAGATCAAACCGGCCAAGCCGGGTAGTTTTACAGCGATTTTGAAAAAAATTTAAAGCAACATAATTTTCATATAGTAAAATCCCTACGTTGGTTTGTCACAAATATATAATAATTTGAATATAATTATCTTGGCAGCTCTCTCTCTCTCTCTCTCTCTCTCTATATATATATATATATATATATATATATATATATATATATAAAGAATTTGTGCACCGAAACTATCACCAATTTTGTTATGAAAATAATCCAAAATCAAACAAACTAGCACCGTATTATTTTGTTTCGCGAACGATCAGAATTGGGCGTCGTATATGACTACTTTCAGTCTTGTTTATTTTTTCTTTTAAAGCATTCCGTCAAAACATTTTCGAGTTCTTTGCACCAATGTAAAAATACCAACTCCCTAGCAGCGCTTTAATTGAACCTTTTAGCATCGTCTTCCAGACATGCAGCATCGGAGTCCAACCGGAAGAGAAATGATCAAATAAATTATGTCTCAAGCCGTTAATTTTAAAGAGCTCTGTGTCGAGCGAAAGTGGTGTTATAATTTACGTACGAATCTTACATACAAAAACTTTGCGATGGTTTTATATTTAATATTCGACAAACAAAATGCAATACAAACATTTTTATTTTTAGAAAATAAAATTACCGAATATATTATGAACTACTTACAAGAAGGCTATACAAGCCACAATATGACTTACTTGTCATAACCATGTTGCACATAAAATAAAAACTGTAAATTGGTTATATTCTTCCCCCCCCCCCCACTTTTTATGTAGCCTTATATCATATACAAGTGTGCGGTAGTATGGAATGTATTGTACCAATAATTGCAGTGTTTGGGTGGAGACAATCCTCAACACTCAAAACGATTCTGCAATAAAAATTTACTTTGTACCGCAATATTACTTGTGATATTTTGCATATAAAACTTTTTGTTTAAAATAGACACGAATCTTCAACGTTGGTATGCTTTAAGTAGCCTAAATTTAATTTAACATTGAATCCACTTTTAAGTACTGTGACTGCACTTTTGGCAGGCAGAATCATTAAATAAGTTTCGGAGGCATTGTCTAGTCCACCTGCTGTGATATTCAGTTCTGAAACTCTGGTTTAGAATTTTGTTGTGTATTAGAGCTTAGCAAATAAACATAACCGACGAATAAATGGTTTTCTGTGGAGCTAGGCTGAGGTTGGTGCACCTCCCATCAAGGGGATCCGGGTTCGATTCCCGGCGGGGTCGTTCCCCGGATTTATCGCACGTGGAAATCGTGCCGATGCCGCTGGTCGGCGGATTTTCTCGGGGATTTCCCGCTTCCCTGCCGTTCCGGCTCCTCTTAATTGTAGGACTTATACCAAATCACTAGAGATGATGGTATATCGCGAAAATGTTTTGTGCCAAGATAGCCTTGAAAACACTGACACAACGTAGCTGTCTGCAGACATCAAATATTACAATATCGGGATTCTTATTGGCTCAGTCAAATAGGGCAGCAGCTCCACGTACAAGCTAAAGCCAGTAATCTTCTGGTAAGCTGGACGTGTATTGAAATCCATCAAACAGTGAACTTTTCCCGCGATAAACCATCATCTCTACAAATCACCCTCTGAGGCAAGCAGATGCTTACAAACGCCCAATCGTGAGTCTAAATCCGGGGTGCGATGCCCTTCTCATACGATATTTTGTTTAGATGGAGCTGTTAAGAGCCTCGCCTACCATGCGCTTAAAATGCGTTGCAGCGTGTTCGCAATACCGTTTTTTTTAAAGAAACTATTCCACATATGCCTAATATGTCTATGTACGAAAAGAAAATACACTCCAAACGATGACTTAAGGGTCATTTCAAAGCATCACGTCGATTAGAAAAATCATTTCTGAGCTCCTCAAAATGGCTAAAAACAGCTTTTCCAACCTGTTATATCAGAAAAAACTACTTGCGGGATTCGTGTGAAACTTGTCTAGGAGCTATGGACTTTGCTTAAAACTTTCCACCAATAAAAAGATGGAGTCAGCACTGAAAGTGTCAGTCAGGCGAGTGATCTACGATACCACTGCACGTCGTTTCAGTGTCTTGCGGTAGAGGCGATACCGCGCCACAGGAGCTGGTCAACATCGCCCTTGTTGCCGTGCATCACTCACACAAACACACAACCAGTAGGAGGGCGCCTTAATAATTTCCATTGCACAAAAAATCCCAACTCCCCATCCGTATTCCGCTCTCCATTAAAGACCAAACAATCCATGTTGAAAGGTAATATTAAGCCGTCGTTTCATCAGAAAAGCTCTCATCTACGACCTCGTCATTTCTCCGAACATTTTTTCTACGCTTCCTCTTACTTCCTCCGCGAAACACTCTGCACACCTTCTCTACAAATATTCTGCCAACTGCCGAGGTCGTAGAACTCATCTACACTTCTTACCCTCTACAAAACCATACACACCGCCTATTGGCATCCCTTTACCCTGTACATAAACCATATGCACCGTCTATCGGTACTCATGTATCATTCCTCCCATTGGCTACCACGAGACATGACGAGTTCGTACACCAGACACAAAGTCGAAACCCTACTGGCCATAGCATCCAACGTTCGTCACCGCCCCACAATACCTCCAGCGTAGTGGGGAGAGGAAAATATATTCTGTCAACTGCCGAGGTCGTAGAACTGACACAGCCCCGGGTGGTCTATAAACAAACATACTAATTTTTGGTTAAAATAATTTTGCAACAACTTGTTTCAATGCCTTACGTGCACATCTGCGGCTTTGCTTCGTGGTTATTGGATAGCTTGCATTTCGGCAGGGACGTCGTTCATTTGGCTGCACCAATCAGAGAAAGGATGACTGGAACCCCGATGCGTCGAGATTTTGAATCATCCAATCACTGACTATTTATTTATTTATTTGGCTTCATTTAACGTGGCTCAGTTAAGGCACGATTGCCTTCTCTACCACTGAACCACACAAGGTTTGTTTGTTGATGTTTTGAACTCGTAGTTATTTGGTTAGAAGTTAAGGATGTTAACCGCTAGACCATTGAAGCTGCGATACTGAAGCAGTGAGTGAGAAGTTTTTGGTCAGCGTTTAACATCGGTGTCTTTAGCGGAGGTGAGGGGATGACATGAGGTGAGTACAGAGCAGCGCCGGAATGAAGAAGCGAGGAAATCGGGAGTTGCCGAGAAAATCTGCTGACCAACGGCATCGTTCGGCACGATTCCCACATGCGAAAATCCGGGGACCGACCCTGGCGGGAATCGAACCCGAATCGCTTTGATGGGAGGTGAATGGTCTCACCATTCGGCTTACTGCAGCCCGCGAGCATGAAGCTGGGATGCAGATGTGCTCAAGGCTTTGAAACAACTTGGAGAAAAATTCTTTTCCACAAAAATATCAAGGACTCTTGAGATTTTTTACGAACATATTTATTTGAATAGCTGCTGACGTATGGTGTCCGTTACCGAGTTTGTTGTTGACTGAACAGAAAAAAAAAAACTTGGCAAATAACACGACAGATCACACTGTTGCGCTAACCGAACGTTTTTGTTAAGATAACAAACCATCACTCCAAACAAATTATTCTCCAAGGGAAAATGTATGTACGTGGTTGCAACTATTCAAACAGAAGTCGTGCAACGTCAAACAAACACATCAATGCGGAATGCAGCCCATGCACACGTCACGTCAAGGTGCAACAATGCGACACAAAGGCACGAAGGTAAATTGAAATTATGTAGTCTAGTTGGGTAAGAGGGACGGGGGGGGGGGGGTCAAACACAGGACCTCACTGACGCCAGCTGGGGAGAACAGAAAGCACGTTTGTTTTACGAAACAACGCTTTTGTGTTGTGACGATACAACGATGCAAGTATGCTGGAGCATTTTATAGCCAATTTTACTTTCACTTTAAAATGAGAGTACTGAAAATATTTACTCATTCTCCCGCCACCTCCAATCTGCGTTTGGTAGTAGTAGTTGCTGTGTTCATCGCCGGAAGCAGCACTTCAAGTTGATTGTGCACAGTCATCTTTATTTTACAGTGTTTTTCCAGCTACAAGCATTCCTGAAGGCGTATCAACGTTTATGACATTTCATGTCTTAAATCTAGTCTAATGCACTTTTTAACATTCTTAGATAACAAATTACTCCCGTATTACATGACTTTTTTGGAAACAATTTTCTACTTAACAATGTAAAAATGTGAATTAGATCAACATTATAAGAGTAGTAAATGTTACACCTGTAGGAATCCTTGAAGCCAGGAAAATGCTGTAAGTTAAAGGTGGCTGTGCATCGTTGCCCTTAAGGTACCAATTTACCTGTGCTAGAAATGCGTTGTAGCGAGTTGCAAGCATTCATTTTTTTAAGGAACTTCTTAAAGCGTATTGGGTTTGTAAGTCTACAAAAAGGAGACGTAGTAATGTTTCTATAAACCAGATTCGTAAAACACGATAATATAAATATGCGTTGGAATATGAACTACAAGATTCATAAATAAAGTGATAAGATCACTGCTTAAGTCCCGTAGGAATATGAATAATAGTAAAACTTTGATCGCCAGCTGCTGTGCATAGAGAGGATACTTAGAGAAGGTGATTTATCGCGGGAATATTTTCTTCCAGCGTATTCTGCAAATCCGTGTATCGTCCTGCGCCATGTATTGTTGGCCGACGATTATGTGGCACAGTCTAGTTGTTTACAGACGAATCACAGACGTCCAGTCGTAGTGCACTAGAGTTATCATTGGCCCCGTCAAATAGGAACTCGCCAGAAACGAAATAAAAGCGTAAGAAATGAATACATTACATTGAAGCCTAGCAAACAGTCAACTTTTCCCGCGATAAATCACCTTCTCTAAGGATACTGCATTTCTTACGCCGGCTGGTGGCAACCTTAGCATTATATTGACACACAAGCGCAGCCTACCTAGATAGGGACCTTAAGGCCTCGCTCTTTAGTTTTGCAGGGGTTTCGAAATTTTTTTTAAACGCAAATTGATACATATATCAAAAATTCATTATGGCAGTTTTAACACTTATATATCATCGTTTGTATTTGAATTTTTCTGTCGCAATACACCAAACGGATTTTTAGATTTTTGCCCCTGAAATATCACATATTTTGTTGTCAAAATAAACCAAAATGAAGCAAAATATTTTTTTTGCTAGCAAACGGTACATTATTTAAAAAAAAAACGCTCCGGCAAAATTGTGTATTGTATGACTGTACACAGTGTAAAATTTTTTCAAAGCATTTGGTTAAAAAATATTTGAGTTATTGGCAATTGTTTGAAATAAATGGAAGATCCATGGCCTTAATAAATACGGATATCGGAACTGCGGCTACGTCACTTCCCAGCGCAGATTATTTTCTTGCTGGTAGAGGAGGGAAGGAGGGGAGCGGGGGTTGGCCTTGACGAAGCAGTCCCGTTGTGTTTGAGCTACGTAGGCGTGTTTGCTGCCGACTTTTTCAGCGACGTTACAACGGGTCGTGCTGTGATGTTCTCTTCCTGCTCCTCGTAATGGGATAACTAGGCAATAGGCCGTACACCACGCCCAAGTAATTTAAACCGCTCACACGTACACCGCGCGACTGAAGATTTCAACGCAGTGTTGTTGCGACCGCTTAGGTCAGGGGGGTGACACTAGATATGGCCTACGACTTCTTATTTGAGCACTAACGATTGTTAGAGACACTGGAAAATCGCGAAAATTTTTAAGATAGTCTCCAATAAACTGTAGTATATTAACCGTGACACGTGTGAACAGTTTTGGGACAAATCACACACGCTGTGTCTTCAAGCTGTACCGTTCTAACTGGGATTGTTGAAGAGAAAAACAATGCTTCAAATAAACCATAGCCAATGTCGATACGGTACAGTTAGTGTTATACATAGTATGTTGGAGCCTAGCAAATACTCAACTATTCCTGCGATTTTTCAGTGTCTCGAACGATTGTGTATCACCAACTTTGTGATGACTCCGAAAAATACAACGAAATTAATTGAAAACATACATTGTTCATAGTTTTTGTAATTAATGTGCACGATTGTGTTACATTTATAAATATAAGTGTAAAATAGTAACATTATAAAGTAACAGACAGTTTACATTTAAAAATTTAGCTTGATGGAAGTTTTTACTCGTTGGGTTTATCAACTTGATCTTTCAATTTTATTGATTTTTGTCCGTACCACCTGCGAGTTGTGAGAAGCTGTGTTCTTCAAGTTGTAATTCCTTTGAAATATGATTTTGAAGGCGAGATTAGTGCTTTATGTATCTCGAGTGCCGTTGATTGCTATATTTGTGCGATGTATGGAATATACAGCTTAAAAAATGCACGTAGTAAAATTTTGAGTGCCTTGTTGCGGACATTTCCCCAAAAAAATACAGGGACAAAATTAAATTCTCTTTAGACATCGTTAAATCTGAAAATATTAGTAAATAAAGAGAACCCGCATCTTAAGTGTACATTGTGTAGCAAAAAATTGTATTTTATTTGTTTTCTTTGATAGAGTTTCATTAAATAAATATATAACTAAGCAGGCGATTTCCAGTACGATTTCGAGCTGCGTGGTTGGCAACATATAATCGTTAGAAGAACAGGTCTGGACACTCGCCTGGAAACTTGGCCACCTTGTTTTTTGGCTGCAGTGTCCATGGGCCTCTTCGGTAACTAAATTTACGGAGGGGGGGACATGGGATGTAAATATATTTGGTGAATAAAAGTAAAAATGTCCTAATAGAAAGTTTAATAAATAAATTTGTCTTTCAAACAGGTTGAGCACTGAAATAATTATCCTTTATACGTGTATTCAAGTTAACAATATATAAATAACACACAGCAATACCTTCGCTTGAACAATTTTTAGATATTATAAGATTGTATAACTCAAAATCTCAATATGTCCCTGTGTCCCCTCCACAAGGAATGTTTGGAGGGGACATGCCCCCCC
>PNEQ01106446.1:0-11455 GCA_003012365.1 Medauroidea extradentata
TTACAAACATCACTGCACGATATTGTAATATATTAACAGAAATAATATTTGTAGGCAGTTACCATACATTACAGTGTTAATGTCGGAATCTACACGAATTAAATCTTTTGTTTTGTTGTAAAAACTGTTTAAAGAATGTTGATGTATATTGAGAGTCTTGAAAATTTTTTGTAGTGGTACACCCGAGGATCGTGTAAGGTTACGCCGCCATTTTCCGTTACTATTTCACTCGTGTGCATGCTCACCGCGTGGTTGCGATTCGTCAACATTTATCGTACCAAATGGTTTGTTTTAGTTAGACCTTTTAGTTTCAAAGTTCCAGGTGCATTTTATTTTGCCTAGGACTAGGTTTTTATTGTACCAGTTAAATGTGGCTTCACGACCTGTGTTTCGTTTCGCTTTAAAATGTTTTTACGACTGATGTTAACCTAATAGAGTGGTAGTGTGTTGTGTCCCACATGCTGCCAGTTGTTTTAATAATAATAACTGACTTCGAATGTACCTAATATTACGTACAATTTATAAACAGTAGGCCCTACTTAAATAAAAATATCAGATTTACTCGTATATAACCTTAAAGTTACAGGTTATGAGTGCACACAATTTAACCATATCAAGAACCTCACCGCTTGAAATAAAAGAAAATAAATAAAGTACATTATTACAAAACCCTCATCTAACAACATTATAGGCTAATTAAATATTTAAACAGTTCATCACGAATATGCATCACTGTGGATACTAACACAAAATTTCCCTCGACAGAATATGTATGTTTTCTGTTGCGTGATTGGTAATACACAATCGTTTACGACAACGAGATCGGGCCGTAAATAAGGAAGGCTGGTTAACTTGGCAGTGCCATCTCTTATAAACCCTTACATACTCCTTGCAACCTAGCGAGGCGACAGTGCGGTAGTAATTCTGCAGAGGCGGAGCGACGCACACCGACGTGTGCATAAGGTCCTGGCATGGACGTATTGAAAAGACTACTATTGCTTATCATTACCTATGTTTACTTGTGTAGACATGCGTCGTCGCCAACGGAATACATGCCCAAATAAGCTGTGTATGGAGCTAGGAGAGAGTACTGGGTAGTTGTGCCTGAGAAGGTCAGTAGAACTACAGGAGGTACTGTTACGTGTCTCTTCTGTACTGGTGAGACGCCTAAAACCCACATTGCAACATCATTCGGCATATCTGAAAACACTTGTGAAGGAATGAATGCCACATGCAGACGGAGACTAATACTCGTATCCCCGGGCCATGGTCACGTAAAGGATAGACTCTGGAATTGTGTAATTTATTAGGTATTCACAGACGTATAATATAATCATTAATATTATAGAACATATGTTATTAAATGATCAAATCTAATATTGTATTTTCTGTATCATATACATCCCTTTCAGTGGTGTGGCCAGTGTCGCCAGCAATGCATTGATCTTAATAACTCTACACGGTCTTGGCAGGGGCGCGTCTGGGGAGACGTGAGCTGGGGCCGTTTCATGTTTCTTACTGGGACAAATGTGGAAATAAACTTAGGTCTATAAATATAATTATATTTTTCACTCAGTTATTTTCTCAGCCTTTCTTTAATCAATACTGACAGAACAGTAGATTGGCCGTTGAAAAAAACTGTCACTTATCGAAACTAAAAATTTCACTAATTTTTATTTAGACAATAACATGCATCCGGAGTGTTAAAACTGACCAACGGCAGTAAAAAGAAAGTATATTCTAATGCAGATAACGGTTGTCGGTGGATCGTGAATCTGCCAGGGCCAATCTTTGGTCCACTATTTTCCCCATTTTTACATCAAGTTTCCCTTTCCGATTCAAAATTTCGTATTCGCCCCCAAAACGATAGAAAATTTCCCTTTTTTTCCTCAAACGTTTTCGGAATATCGGTAAACAGTATTTGCATATTAACATTGCGGGAAAAATCGGAGTAAAGTTGTGGATTCAAGCTCTGCATTGTGGATTATTTTGGAATTTATTTGGGCATTTGTTGCCCAGTTAATTATGCATAGTTTTTAACTATTTTTGGTAAAAGGGTTTCTAGTGGATGATCTTCGCTTGTATGACATCATGGTGGCTATGTTAGAAGTCTGTCACCATGTATGTGAATTGGCTATAGACCATCAACTGGAAAGCAATAATTGTTGTAATCCTGACGAATCGTCCATAGTCTATGTTTATTGATTCACCTACTAACCAACTTTGAGAATCAGCCATGAAATTAATGTCATTGTCATTTTGGTAAATAAGCTATGGTCTATATCTTGGATATCATAACCAGTATGGTGTAAGTGAATCGGCTAAGACCTATGTGATATATTATTTTAACCGTTTCCATCTTAGTGAATTAGCTATAGCTTTAATTTGTATATCAACACATACCGCAATTTTGTGAATCGACCATGGTATGTACCTTTATAATTACACTCACTGCTATCTTACATCATATACATTTAGTCATGAGCTGTATATTGGAAAACATCGCACACTACCTTCTTAGGGGTCTTGGATGATGTCATCGTAGCTATCTGACCTGTTACAAACATGGTGAATCTACCATGACCTATCTGTCAGTTAGGCATTGCCTGCTTATCCTTAAGGATTACACTTAGATACACACACACGCATATATATATATATATATATATATATATATATATATATATATATATATATATGAAATCACCACTAGCACTATTTTGATGAAGCGGCCTATGCCTATGGTATGATGTTAAGCAATGCCTTATTGATGAATCGTCCATGATTTTACTGTGTATGTCCCTTGTTTGAGAATCAACCACAGATTGAATGTAGGATGACACCACATATCACTTCTTGAAGAATTAATCATGATCTATATCATATGTAGTACCCTCGGCCTAATCTCACACTACTGGTATTGACCTATATCGTGTATGATATCATCCACTGCACCTTGGGTAACTTACCTTGGTCTTGGACGATGTCATATCAGTTATCTGAGAATGTATTACCTGCCCCAAAATATTGACGATTCGGGTATTCACTATATTATTAAATGCATAACCATAGATTCCCTTGAAAGACAAATCTGGATCTTATAATTTGCCAAACACAATAAGCATTACAATGGCGAATAAGACGTGGCGTATCTTTGTGTGATGTCATTCAATACCATCAAGATGAATCAGACAGAGACTACCTACGATGACACCAGCTGGTGCTATCTGGGTAATCAGCCACTACTTGTATCTTGAATACCATCAAACATCTCCTTATTAGAGAATCGGTCATGGTCATGGTCGGTTTCACAGATTGCAAACTATCAGCAGCTATTGATGTATTTAATGGTGTTTTGGCGCAATAACTCATGGGACTATACATTAACAGATAAACGGATCTCCAGGGGAGAGAAGGGTTTTTGGATGTGGTTATACGTACCAATGAGTTTGGAATTATTTTGTTTTCGGTACACAGTCCACTTAAAGTTTCAGTGCAAGTCAGAGTTACCACGATTCCTAATTTGCTCAATAATATCCCTGAAGCAACACCCAAGTTACAATTTAATTACTATTATCTTTTATCGCAAGCTGATGAATCGAGAGAACTGTAAGAGTCTTCGAATAGTGTTAACACGAAGACAGAAGACTTCCAGCTTGTATCTGAGTAGGTTATGTCCAAGAAGGAGGAATTTCTGGTCAACTGTTTTGCCATATGTACTCGTCCTCCTGGAGACAACACAAGTGAATTAGACAAATGCAAGGAGCAGTTTGAAATTCATGAAATAGTTTGACATGAACTAAAAAAAGTGCACAGTAGAGTGGAAAAATTCTGTTTGTTCTCAAAGTTCGGGGATTTCGACATCAGTGCTACCGCCACACCTGTTACCGATTTTTTTTTTATGAAAACAGAACAGAGTAACTACCGTTCCGAATTGTTTGGTTCAATTGTGGGTCAGGCCAAAGTCCTCACTCAGTGTTAAAATGCTTGCAATGTGAGGCCAGAAAGTTGGAACAAAATATACGAGTCACCGAAAAAAATTACGCAGTTATTTGGGAAATCTTAGAAAAGAGATTTAAAGTTTGAGAATTACTAAAACACTATATGTTAAGATTTTATACCTGTAACAAGTTGGCAGTCGCAATGAGCTCCTCGTGTATTTCCAAGGATAGTGGTCCTGTTAGTACAGTTTTTCTTACAATGGCTTTTATTCAGGAGAAGGACAGTAGCGGCAAGAACAAGTTTGAGCATGCATTGTTGGTCAGTGTATCTAAGGCATCATTCATATCAGGTAGGTGTGTACAGCGTACGGTACGCCAGAGAAATAAGGCAGGCGTGAACATTTCTGGCATAGGGCATACCATGACGGAGGGTAAAGAGATTGCAATTTGTGAAATCATATCATCTCACACACCAGAATTACATGTAACCACCGAGGCAGAGATTCTCAACAATAATACTGTAACATGCCTTCAGTCGAGATTACTACGAGCAACCTTGCTCACATTCGAGCTATTCTTTTAGCAGATCCACAGTTCACTTCACCTGGATGTGTTAACATGCTGCTGGCAGCTGATGTAGTTTCTGCTGTGATGACAAGCCATAAAATTTAAAGTAAACTACATGCATTCCATTCATTATTTGGCTGGGTGGTTTCTAGTAATGCTATCTGTGTAAATTAAGGTGATTCAGTTCACTTTCTAGTGCGAAAGGATGTCTCTCTTGACATAACAGCGCAAAAGTTTTGGGAAGTGGAAGAGGTTCCATCAGTGAAGCATCTTTCAAAAGATGCATTCAAATGTGAGACAAATATGGTAAATTTGTCCTAAGGCTTTCTGTCAATTTTTCGGGTACACTTTGGGCGATTCATCTTCAACTGCGTTGCGAAGAATCGTATGGACTGGAATGTCGATTTACAAAGGTTCAAGAGCTGAAGCAGCATTACCAGAAGTTCGTGGAGGAGTATGAAAGGTTGGGTCACATGAATCTCATTAGACAACTGGCACTCACAAGTGAAGTCTGTCATGCTTCCCTTAGTCCAAGTGATCTGTCCAGCTAGCCTATTTTATCCATAATCATACTGTAATCAAGAAGGAAAAACTTTTTGTGAAGGTAAGAATAGTTTTTGATGCTTCTTTTAACAGCATAAATCGATAGTCGCTAAATGATTTTCTTCTCCCAGGGCCCAAATTTTAGAAATACATTTTCGATATGATTCTGAATTTCCGAACTTTCTCAGTTGCTGTTACGGCTGATGTTTGTAATATGTTAAGGCAAATTTTAACTGACCCCATTCTCAGGAAGTACCAATGTATTCTATGGAGAAATAGACGATCCAGTAAGTGTTTACGAGTTGATTACTGTGATGTATACTTTGGCCTATTCGCCATTTCAAGCTCTCCGCAGTTTGCAACAGCTGGCCATTGTCGAAGGAAACAAGTTTCCACTAGCATCCCATACCCTACTTAATATGTGTTTGTAGACATTATAGTAGGCCTAAATGAACCTGCAAGTTTCGCTGATGCTCAGCTGCTAAAGACATAACTGGTATAGATCTTGGCAGCTGGAGGGTTCAAACTCCATAAGTAATGTTCCAACCATTAAGAACTCATAGATGGTCTTACACCCGAAACAGGTAACTCGTCTAAAATGTTTGATTCAGATTCTTCGAACGTGTTGGGAATACGATGGGACAACATACAATACAATTTTTGGTATAATGTGACTGTCCCGGACTTTCCAGTAGCAAAATGTGGTACACTTTCTACCATCGCATGTTTGTATGACCTGTGTTGTTGAGTAGCACCTGTTGTTACCACCAGTAAGATGTTGCAAACATTGTGGACTCAAGGCCACGATTGGGATGAGCCATTAGGGCAAAAAAATGTTCAAGATGTCGGCCCTCACTATCGGAGGTCGCAATGAGAACATTCGTTCCTGACCAAGATCAGTTTCATGGCTTCTGCTATGCCCATGGGAAGGCATATGAAGTTGTAGTTTATTTCTGTGTCAGGAGGGATGATGCCATTGAGGGCCATCTACCATTCCAAAACTCGAACCGTGTGCAGCCGCACTGTTGTGTAAACTCTGGCAAGGTGTTGTGAAGCTTTAATATTCAAGAGTAAGTAACTTAGTATTGAATCATTGAACGTATTCTACAGTGGTCATAGCATGGTTAAGATTGTCACTACACAATTAAAAGACTTTAATCGAAAATCGTATCGCTGAGATCTAGTCCTCCATATCACCTAGCTCCTGGAGGCATGTTCCGTCTGAACTCTATCCTACGAATTTTGCGTCACGTGGATCACTTCCAGACCACATGGTGAAGACAATATGGTTTTTGGGACCACTCTGACTGTCACAATCTGCGGAGAGTTGGCATGTGCATCATGCTAGCGAAAAAATGCCTGTTCTTGAGGTAAAACCAGTGACATCCAGTGTTATCCAGAGTTTTGGTGGCTCAAAACAATCAGTAGCAGAACGTTGATGATCTTTTAGGTACAGTTACATAGGGTGAATAGGGATGCTGGAATGAATAGGGACGAAATTTCAAAATTTCAAATCATAAGTACCAGTACCGGTACTTGGTGTTAAAACGCGAGTTTTTCCTTACGGTCGGCAGTTTATAATTTTCCATGTGTAATTTTATTGAAATATAATTAAATTTAAGATAAAGGTCTAAGCTGAGAATCCGATTCAAATATTGTCTCTATTTGTCCCAGCGTCCCTATTCACCCCTTGTGACGGTATGCTGCAAAAATGATCGTCGTTTTCGAAAAGTCAAGAGTTGTGGATTGGATGTTATGACCCAAATCTGTTTTATGTAAGATGCCATATCCTGCTGGTATAGCACTGACAACAGAAGAGTTGCCTGCATGTACGTATCTTGTCAAATCCGTACAAGCACATTACTTCAGAAATAAGATGAGGGCCTTGGAAAAGGGAGAGCCATGTTCGAATAGTAGGGAAAGCTTTGCACTATTCGTATACTCTAAGGCGTGCATCATGGTGGGGGTGCAGGCTGCATAATGCTCCATTGTCAGAAGCAAGTAAACATCCTGCTCTTCTTCCTAAACAAATTAAACTGTTAGAATTGAAAGTAACGCACTTTCATGTGGATACCCAGCATGCAGGCCTATTATCTACACTCTACCTTACTCGTGGAGAAAATTTGATCACATCGGCTCGTAGCTAGATTCTCAAACTTATTCACAAGTGTGTTTTGTGTTTTAAAACAAGTATGGCTTCCTCATCACCCCCACTAATGGCACACTTCCTAGTTCACGTTTTGGACTGGGGAGGACATTATGTAATGTTGGAGTAGACTTTGGGGGACCTTTTCTTGCAGCCCTAGTCAGAACGAGAAATAATTCCACCCATAATGGTAGTCTGTGTCTATTTATATGCAGTGTAGCTAAGACTGTGCATTTAAAGTTTGTGACTGATTTGTCTGTATCAACATTCCTTGTTATAGTAAAATCACTTTGTATCCATCCCAGGACTTCCATCAGAGATCACTTCAGACTGTGGGACCAACTTGGAGGGTGCAAGGAACTTTTTCAAAGAAGTGTACACCAATCTATTCTCTGGAGATAACAGACACAAAATTATCAGCAAGTCAGCACAAAAGAGAATAGAGATTTAATTCCCCTGCCAGCCCACACTTTGGTGGCCTGTAAGATGCTGCTATTAGGGGCGTTCATGTGGCAAAAACTCATAATTTTATATTTGCACAACAAAGTGTTAGTTTTTCAAATGTTACTTGTGGCTACATTTTCCACTCGTGAAACTTTTTTTAGCTAACATAATCTTCCCATAGCAGCATGTCAAAATTTGCAAGTTATGGGAAATTTCTAAAAACAAAATCCAACCAATGCACTGGAATTAAATAATTTACACTGTAATTAGATAGTGTGCGTCATATGCTAAGATATTTAAGGCCATGCAACAAATTCCCTTTGTATTTTTTTAATTATAAAAATAACGATAATTTTCTTCATTTAAGGGTACTTTAAAATACAAAGTGATGTTGTATGGTCTTAAATAATTTAGCACATGATCCATACTATCCAATTCCAGTGTAAATAATGGAATTAGAGTAAGTCAGTTTGTATTTGTTACTAGCATGTCCACATAACTTACAAATTTTTAATTTTAATATGCCGCTATGGCAGACTATGGAAGCTTAAAAATATCTTACAAGTGTAAATCGTACTCACAAGTACAAATATGAAATTACGTATTTTCGCCACGTGAACACCCTTAAGGGTGTTATGCAGCATTTGAAGCGGGTAGTGGGAACACAGATGCTCACTTTTGAAGAACTGGGAACATTATTTGCACATATCTCTGCAAAATTACTTTTAAATACTATTTTATTGGTAATCTTAACCATTATATTGTTAATTTCTAAGAATCCCAACGTTACATAATCGCATGCATATTGCCACAAACTAAGTACCATTACAATACACTTGGAGCATCCATTGGATGCCCTATACATATTTCGGGCATTCATGAAATTTGCGGGATATCCCTATGATATTCTGTGCTGTGTAGATAGGGATATCCAAGGGAGACAGTTTTTAACAATATCCAGTGGTTATGTTAAGGGGAATTTTTCAAGGGCTATGTATCCTCAATTAACATATTTATATTTTAGGTTGTTTTAACAATTAATTTATTTTTGTCTAAACATCATTATGTCTTATAATCTAAAGAATATATTCGCAAATTAAGCACCCTTCAAATATTCAAAGAATAACAATAGGGTTTCCGGAATGAATATCGGAGGTTAGGGACGTTTACGGATTAACTCTAGGATACCCTGTGTTGTGGAGAAACGGTCTCTATGTGAGAGCATCCCACTTAGAACCAAAGTGAAATACGAACTTCCCGCGCGATGTATATTATAGCCCCTTAAAAGGAATAAACTGAACCGTTATTTTAGACTAAGATATTGGGAGCAAATGCTGTCGAGCTGCAGAAAATCTTCGCAACATATAAATATAAAAATAGACAATATTAGATGTTGTCAACCAAAATTAATATTTCGTACAATTTCGAAAAAAGAACATATAATCCAAAAACACAAGAGAACAGAAAATAGAACATTAACAAAACAAATCACTTTCGTAATGAATAATGCCGTTTTATCAAGAAAGGCCACAAAAATGAAGAACAATAAAACAAGACAACAAAATAAGGTGTATGAAAAATGTTGACCATATGGAAAATAGACGAGTATAACACCGGCACCGCACACGACAAGAAACACGAATGCTTGTGAACACAGACAACACAATAAAGAAAACACAGACGAAAAGTATCAGGCCTCCTCTTCGACGAAGAAAAAACTGAGGTTTTACACAGAAGACACGCCTACATATAGCTTTGCATATGTCGGTGTAGCTGCCTCGTGTGTAATTTCTACGCAGCATTTAACTGCCGTGTATGCAATTATTAGTGAATTACGATCTCTTGTTTTACTAATCTGTTAGTTTAGAAATATTTTCTGCAATAACTAATTGTATCCTTTTGAATTAATTTTTTTTAATGAATTCGGTTATTCTTTAGTTAATAAGTTTGTAGGTTAGTAAGTTTACTGTTTCTGGCAATAAACGCAATTTAGTAGATAGGAATAGGGGGTGCACTTTGGTGGCGCGTGGCGTCGGTGCTCGGTGCCACGGCCGCCATCTTGTCCGCCATCTTGGCGGCCATTTTGTCGGCCATCGTCGGCCATTTTGTCGTACATCTTGTCGGCCATCTTGGATTGTCGACCATTTTGTCGGCTATTTTGTCGGCCATTTTGTCGACGACGTCCTTTCTCTCTGCACCGAAAGACGACGCCATCTTTTCATGTAATCAGTCTCTCTCTCTCATGGCACCGAACATCGACGCCCTCTTTCCATGTCATCAGTCTCTCTCTCTCTCGGCACCGACGACACGACGCCCTTTCTCTGCCATGTTCTCTCTCTCTCTCATGGCACCGGCAACACGACGCCCTTCCTTTGGATGACGTCACGTCCACCATTTTGTTTTCGGGTACATTGCCCATCTTGTCGGGCAGTGTCTCCATATTGTTTACATTTTCGTCAGTCACTTGTTAACTTGGCATTTTTTTCCCTGTGCATCGTCTGCTAGACTTCGGGGATGTTTGCTTACATAGTTGACTGCTAGGTGGCACCAGTGTTGACAACATGTTTCCGTCACTGGCTACTAGGCGGCGCTGCAGTCGACAACCATGTTTGTTCCAATGGTTACTTCGTTGTCTGCTAGAGTGTGCTAGTGTCGATGATTTTAACATCGAAGTCACATGTGTTGGTATATGGTGAGCTCGTTATTTTTTTTCTTTTTTAATTTTTTGTGCATTAAAAATTCTTTCGCCGCTGGTCAGGATCGAACCATGAATCCTTGTGTCCCCGGCAAAAACACGCGTCCTTCACCGCTCGGCTAACAGTGCAATAGCAATTGTGTGCTGTTCAAATGTGGTATACATAAAATAACTTTTGTTAATGACAGATAGCCAGAATCGTAATAGTTTTTTAATGTTTTCCTTTAATTTAAAATTTTATAGCATGCCTAAGGCTCAATTTTTTACATTATTTATTATTTTTTCACATATTACCATATGACAGAAAAAAATGTTCATATTTCTTATTGTTATCTCATTTATGCAATTATTTTGTTAAACATTTTTCTTACTAGCACATAACCTATAGTATTCACTTTCCCAAAATACTTCATAAGAGCTTTGGCGTACCTATGTCTAGTAGTTTTCACATAAAATTTAATATTTCCCCACATATGAGAATATGCTGGAAATAATTACTAATCGTTTTATTGTTTCGATAGAAATGGGAATATGACTAATTTTTACTTTATAAATACATGTATATTTGATGCGACATCAGTATCTCTAAAGTTTTTATAATAATTCTTACCTTATAGTAATATATTTTAATACATATTTTTGCCATTTATTACTTTGGTATATATCCTTGTCACATTAAAGTTCACATTTGTCATTTGTTTCAGTTTTATTTACTTTACGTTAATATCTTTGGGTGGACCTATGCTTTATTGTTTATAAAATTTTGTGTATTTCCCCATACCAGCATATGGTTTAATATTTTTAGCTTTGATTAAATAATTATTTATTTTTATGTTTATTTATTTGTTAATATGTTAAGTTAATAGTTCATGATCACAATCCAAAAATTACTCACAACAGGTTTAGCATATCTTATAGAATTATATGCATTTTCTTGAGACGTAATATTTTTTAGTTTAATTTTTTGCACATGTTATCATATGTTGGCAAGTTTTAGTCATACTTTATTTCTTATCAGTGTCATTTTCTTAAGGCAAAGGTATGTCAAAGTATTTTCTTAATTTATATATTGTATATACTTTTTTCCTTGTAGCAAACCTATCTCTTATTATATTCTTG
>PNEQ01106447.1:0-11455 GCA_003012365.1 Medauroidea extradentata
AGTTCAACCGATAGAAGTAGGCCAGGCGACGTGCCGTTCCTAAAAACCTTTTCTTTTATTAGTTTTATTTTTCACCGATGGCCGTTCATCACCAAAAACAATTGTTCACGAACTGTGGCGTCATCTGCCGTACATAATATCACGAAACTGGTATTCATCCGGGCCGTAGGACCAAAAATTGTTCGCAACCGAAACACAATTACTTGCTTCCCGACGCCATGATAATCGAACTAACTTCTCTTGTTTTCAATATGGCGGGCAGGCACCAAGTTCAAATCACAGTCAATGTAACAACAGTACAAGTACACAGATTGGGTACAAACAACCTATGTTCTCAGTGACGTAATGCCAATGTCTTATAAACACATTAAAAAAAGTTTCACATTTATAATTTAACGTACACGTTAACATTCGTGGACGAATGACGATGCTGTGTTGATTATGCATCTGCTTACGTGAAACTAATACACACGTTAAAACAATGGCACAGTACACACACATTGAAACATCACCTCCGTAACATATTTTCATACAAGGAGAAAACTTTTTGTGTATGAACAAAAGAAAATAATTATCATCTTAATGCTAAATTAATGCTATCTTGCAAACATAACATGGCTGCGTTGGGCGTTGGCCTCTAGGGTAGCATGGGCCGTGGGCTGCTACCGCCAGGAGACAAAGGGGACGCAATTTATTTTTTATGTGTACTCGCGTCGATATAGAGTCAACTCATCGCACAGTATCTATCACCGCTTATCGCTGTGATGCCTGGTCTGTCAGGACTATCGTTTCCGAGTTTCACTTCAAGAGCGCACCACCAGAGTACGGGACGCCGCGTACAATTAATTCTTTCTCGCAACTCTCGATGTTCACTTCCGAGCATGCCACGAGTTGTTTACGTGACACATTCTACATACATACTACAGTAAAACCTCTATTTAACAAAACTCAAGGGACCAAAAAATGACATGTTTGTTGTATGGGGGTTTGTTAAATAGAGGTTTTATACAACTGATTTCTACTCGACATAGAATTTCACGTGAACTAGAAAACTTTGGTAGACAACTCACAGTATATACTGGGAATTATAGAACCAACCAAAAAAAAAGATAATAATGCTGAGATTGCTATTTATTTTAAAGATTATAAACAACTGAAAATGTCTTGCACATGGAACTTCACACGTTAGGTTGCCATGTTTCTAGAATATCAGAGTTACACCAAGCTCTTCACCAGATTACTTCATAGTGTGTTACAATGACTTTAAATTTGAAATGCCAGCCACTGGATGCTTGCTAATTTTCTACTCACTTTTCAAGTACTGCATGCCAAGCCTTCCCTTAAAAAATAAGTCCCGAAGCATTACTTTTTAATGCCCCTAACCTCCAAGCACCACTCTAATTTCCTTGTACGAGACTTAATTTTTACATACTTTAATTAATACGTTTCCTATTTACGCCAACAAAGGCAGTGTTGTTTTCTATCTGCCTACGATTTGAAATTATGGCTGATAGTGTAGGCTTGGACGCGAATGTCGAAATCGTTAACTACAGTATCTCACACTATCACTTTGATGAACAACTTTTTAAATTTCTAGTTTTATTATTATTAATATCTGCGGCAAAATTTCATTCAAACACATCCACGTTAAAGTTACAACTAACCACGTGCTAAAATTAGACTTCTAAAATACCGTCATTAATTCGGTAATAGAAAAGCCAAACAAAACAGAGGCCTATGTCACAGATGATGTACACTGTTGGGATGCACACTTTTAACCACAGAAATATGGGACTCTGAGTGGTTAATCTTGCCGAAATCATGGTATGGAATTCCACCACCACGAGCGCTGAAGTTGCAACTAAGAGTTAGGCGGCCATTTTATGTCAAGTGCCACATGCGCACCTTGTGTGTATCTTTAAACTATGGAACTGAAGACGTTGTTTATGTTTATTTACAGTTTTTTATTGTATGCATCAAGGTTTTAAACGTACTTTCAGCGCGAGGAAAATAAAAAAATAGTTTCTTGTTGAATATACAAATTATTGACGTGTGATTTTTTTAAAACAGGTCGTTTGTTGTAGAGAGAATTTTGCCGTTGTGAACAAAGTAAATTTCTATATTTGGAGGTTAAAAATGCATTGTTCTTATGGGGGTTTGGCGGGACCAAATCTTTACTTCGTTGTACAGGGTTTTTTGTTAAGTAGAATATTCGTTAATGGAGGTTTTACTGTACTGTTTTTTTGTCGTTATAACGTATGCAACATGAAAATGCTCTCGTATGAAAGAAATTAATTAACGCTGTATTTAATGCAGAAATTGACAGTGCACAAAAATACTGTCATAGTCGTATTCTCATCTTAACTGATATTCGTCCTAACGAGGTGCCACTGTACGTGTATTTCTCTGTGTATTGTACAGAACCAAATAAATCATCAAACGTGTAGATTTTTCAACTATTAAAAGATTTCCTTTAAAGAGAATTATTTTATTAACGTAGGCTTATTTGACTAAGTAAGATACACTGTATTCATTTGTTACCACCAAAATATGTATTTGTGGACTTTTTTATAAAAAAAAAATAATGAAAATACGCGAAAAATACTGAAATCACCTCATCAATATAGATGAAATCATAAAAACATTTTCACAGAAAACAGGTGTATTTCATGATTAATAGATGTAAATTTCAGCATAAATATTGGCCTATGAAATTGTTTAATTTGAAAATTTGAAATCTACATTTTGTTTGCATTGCAGACAGGCAGATTGGATGGCAGACAAGTAAATTTTAAATTATACCTGTCCGTTAGGTTAAGAAATTTCTTAAAATATAACCCTAGTAATAACACAATAATTGAGACTCACAGAAGCAGTCAGGTTCATGAAGTCGTACACTTTCTGCAACACGGAGAGCATCAGCTGGAAGTTCCCCTCAGGTAGACACTGCCTTACATACAGCTCGTAATCCTAACAGGCACGACACATCACAGGTCAAACAAGAATTTACTAAGTTACTACAAAAAATAAGCACAACTTATCATCAGAAGTACACAAACACTGAGTAACACGATAGTTACTGCACCTTATTTTCCATGATGAGGTATCCCAGCAGAAGACTGACGTAGGCACCTATCAAAGTGTGCTCCATGTTCCGTCCAGCTTTCTGCAACACTGAAAAACCACAAAATTCGAAAAATAAGCATTGACAAACCGATGCAGAGATAATTTTGAAGTAGAAAACTTACCCATCATCTGACTTAAATTACAACAAAAATAGCTTCGTTTAGATTTTTCTAGCAACTGCAACTTTTGCCATTTGCCATTTCAGCTAATCTTCTTTCTAATTTCGAGAGATTGACCAAAATATTTCAGCACCACATAATCTGACTTAGCAAGCTAAAAACACTACTCACAAATTCTCAATTTGGCACCCTTAATTGCTGTAGAACCCCAATTATAAAAAAATTCCCAAAAATAAACAAAAAAATTAATTATCATTACTGAAATAAAATATAAATAAGGTGGTTCGGTATAAAGAGAGCACTCAAAAAAGCCCTGCTAGAGTTCTATTTTCAGCCACTTCGTATCTTTCCGCTCATAACGATTAACGACGGGACATTTCTAACCTCACTGGACACATCACTTGATGTTTGTGGGTATAAAATAAATAGTGTAGTCAGTATTATTTGATACAGTTTGGTAAAAAAAAGTTAATCAATGATATAAAATACAATTACAGTAAAATCACGCTGATGCGACCCCTCACGGTTCCCAGAAAAAACGGACTTTTAAACAGAAAGGTCGCAATAGAGAATTTGGGCCATTTTGGGCCAACTTTGACCCTCCCATACCCAAATATACAAAAAATCACCATTGTTCGCGTATAGTTCTTAATCAAATCATATATGGTGTAAAAAACAAGTTTTTAAATTAATATTAAAGTGTTTAAATAGCCAAATGTCTCCTGAAAAAACAGATAACCCAGAAAGCCATATAGGAGATCCCCTTGACAAAAAAAAGGGAGGGGGAGGGGGGAATCAACACCGTACGATGTGTCCATTTTCATTGACTTTATGTATAAAAATCAGACGATTTAGTATTGAAATTATTACCTTTTTTTGCGGGCTGTAGTACACTGGCATTTAAAAGGGTGCATTCCGTAATACAATAGCGATGCTTGGCAGGTGGTCTGGCGGGCCATGTTATCGATCGCTCCGGTCTGTCCAGCTGACTAGATGGAATGCAAGGAGGGTAAGTAAGGGCAAGTAGGGGAGGGAGCTGCTGGCTGCACACGCATCTACTCGCCAGTCCACCTACGCCAGTCACTAGTACGCGTCCGTCATTCACCGTAACCGTGTTTACATTTTGCTTCCGTTTTACTTAATGAAAAATTACACCAGACACTTGTGAAGTGGATGTAAACATTAAATTAAATCAAACTGTAAAGTTTGAATGGACATGCCACATCTGAAAGAATATTAAAAAAATTGGAAAAAATAAACTACGATGTGTAGGCTTATTTAAACATGATCACTTACCATAATTCGTTGACATATTAAATATCTCAGGCTAAAGTAAATGTTTTAACACATTTGTTGTTTGTACACTTGCCTAATCAAGCTGCTCTGTGTGTATGCATGTGTGTGTGGGGCAAAAGTCTCTAATGAAAGATAACGTCGATGAGACGTAAAACAAGCAAAATTAAACAGAAATTTAAACAGCTAGCACCACCCTACTTTTTAAAAAAAAGTCCGTAATTGTTGCCTACTTTTTCTTCATGACTGCATTTTCCACAAACGGTTTCAATTGTGTGAACTGGGACCACACAGCGTCATTCTCACCATGCAGGCTCAGAATGTATTCATAGACGTCCCCAGCTTTGAGGACGCCTTACGTCGTCGGTGCAACTTCCGGCTTTACTGCTTCCTCCTCTTCGTCGCTCGACTCTTGCCCCCGTATTTTCGTCTTAACGAGGTTCCGCTGTACCTCCCTCCCAGCCATGACACTGCGTCGTGCAAAAACGGCATATAGGCAGACCCCCCGGGATTATTTATCCTTTTGACACCAATATAATGTGAATAGTGATATGGGACCACTGAAAACGGCAAAAAATTATCGCATTACTGTATATGCGAAAAAATACGGTACGTCTATTGCGTTGCAATTCTAGCGTGCAACTAGACACTTCTTTCTCATGAACTAACAAGCATCTATAACAGGACAACGGCCAAAGAGCTTGCGTAGACCCCAAGTGTCGGCAGTAAGTTACGTTAAAAAGTCGTTAGGAAAAATAGGGTTCCGAATGGCTTGAAGGGAATAGGAGGGGCAGTTTAGCCTAGCATACACTTGCATTCGTGCCGGTTTTATTTTCTGATAGTAATCTCAATCCTAGTAGCAATATCTTTATGATTTTTGGAAATCCAAGAGTGAATACAATGTGCTATTATGTTCTTGCAAAGAAATATCTGTCTGTTCCACCAACCTCTGTTTTAGTGAGCACATCTTCTGCACTGCAGATTTCATTTGTGATAGAAAATTTTAGGCTTGATTTGAGTGAATCAAAATAACGACCTTTTAAACAAAAACTTGTAAATTACTGTTGAACATGCTTCGCAAAATAAAACACGAGACATTTTTTTTAAATTTTAGACATTAGATAGTTATTTTTGTTATTGTTAATTAATACTTATTTTTTGAAACTGAAATTAACCAAAACAATAATGAAACCGACACATCTCTAGTAATAAACATATTTTTAATAATCTTTAATTGCATTTAAACTGTCTTACTGTGGGAAAATTTTTTTTTTGTAATAGTTATTTTGCATTGGGGAAGTTAAAAAGAGGTGAATTCTGTGTTTGTAAAACATTGATATAAAGTAAAATTTTAAGGAACTAGACCTACAACAACAGTTAAATCACACCAGACCATACCAAAATTGTGATGACATCAGGTAATTTAGTTACATACAGGATTCTGTGAACTGTAGGAACAGAATCCCATTTTTAATACCACCACCATGCATAACAAAACAAGAGCACATGTAGATACCGCCCAATTATGGACTGTGATTATAGCCTACACATCTCATTAAACAAGTGAAGAAGGAAAATAAACAATGCTTGGTTTTTGTAAATGTTCCTATATTATTACACTAGATCTATTTTACTAACACTAGATTTTACGAAGGTAACGATATTACGATTATACTTTCGGGAACCATATCAAAATCTCAACAATAAACAAAATTTAAAGCTGTTAAAAAATGTGATGGTGCACGTAGGAGAACAACGTTCGGCCGGTGAACACTACTATGTTTGTTACACAGTTTGTCTACCCCTCATTTCTTTACAATAAGGCAAAACCTCACTCTTCCTAGGTAACAAGGCACTGACAGCTAGAGTTACGTGCCGGCAGACACCCCCCCCCCCCCCAAGTATATCTTCACAAACCACAGTGTGGGCAACAACTTGCAACGAGTTTTCTGGAAACAATCAATACATATCCTCCCCGCCTTTAGCAGACGCCCAACTGGTAAACCTCACCTTCTCCAAGGCATCATACACAGGAATTTTTGTACCCCGCATATCGCCTAAACAACTATTGAAAATGACAAATAATCATAAGTCTTGTACACTATTTTTCAACTTTTGGCAGTTTATAGTAGTTTATTCAATTTTCCTGGTGAAGTTAAAAACTTTTAGTGTTGCAATCTCCTCCAGTGGGATTTCTGCTGCCAACATTGTGGTCAGTTTATTGACTTCATGAAATTTATCAGTGATGCAGGTGATTGACTCATGTTTACCTTCGTATACTTACAGTATTGTGCCATGGTGGAGGTGTGCATGTAAGTGTGAAGCAAAGTGTGTGAAGGCACGAAAAAAAAGTGTACATTATCAACACTATCAACAGGGCGAGCGTATGAAAAGTAAACACGACTGGGCAACGGGTAAAATGACGTGACTAAGTCTGGGCTCGTTAACTGCACAGTTTTTGCGTTAACTCGATTCTTGCCAAACACACAATACCTGGAGTGCAATCGTTAAAAGAGCACAAGTACCGAACATAGTATAGCAGGAAGGCTGACTTCAAACATCACTTGATTATTTTGATTAATTCGTGTCGCAAAGGATAACAGACCAGACTTGTAGCCCTAAGGGGGGAAAAAAAAAAAAAAAAAAAAAAAAACTTAGGCATGTCTCTAATTCTGGTTTCTTTAAATAAGTCATGTAAACCTTTTTTGATTTATTTTTTCCACGAAATGCTCCGAACATCAAGTCTACACGATTGCGAGAAGGTATCCTTGCTTGACGTTTGATTTTTTTTTGTGATACGGATTGGTCATATTGATCGTTCTTAGGTGTTATCTTAATCGGTAGATATCTGCCTGTTGATACAAATTTAACTTCTTATTATTTGACATTTTTTGTGTGAAACTATATGGGCATAATTCTATGTATTTTCGAGAAGACGTTCAGTGTTTTTTCCCCCAGGACATGTTTAGGTAATATTTACCATTCAGAAGTACCCTTTTAACCGGAAGATGTCTGTCTGGTGATGTAAATTTATATTTTAATGATAACTTGTCTGACTTTCACACAAAATGCTACGAAAATCGGGACCCCATTGGATACATTTTGCAGAAAAAATGCAACTTTAAAATTTAGTACAGTAGAACCCCGATTTAACGAAATGCCATGGGACCCGAAAATGTTTACTCAAAATCTGTTTGGTTAAATCCAACTCCACCCCCCCTCCCTCACAAAAAAAAAATCATAGGGCATTTTTCATCGGAATTTAAGGTAATTGTAAAAAAGCATATTGGCTCAAAACAATAACAAAACGCAATTACCGTCAATAGGTAAGCCACAGCCGTGAAAAGAAAAAAAATCGGAGAAAAATCTTTCACTGGAACACTTGGCGAGCGTGCGAATGGCGAGTTAGGCTGTCCTTGCGCGCGGAATCAACAAGTGAGAAGTGATGACTAACACCGCCGAGCCTTCAATATTTCCGTCTCTCTCAGGTCCGCTCCACCAACAAAATTACGGAAACTCCAATGCAAAAAAAAAAAAAAATATTTCATATTGAAATCTGAATTAAAAGTTTGCGAGACAACGGTAAAATAATAATTAAATACGCGCGGCGGCGATTGTAGTTTGTATGCAGACGCGCTCGTGAAACAAACTCGTGTTGGTCTGCTCGCAAAAAAATGATTTGCACTAGAGCATTTTTATTTTAGCATCTGAGAAACAAATTATTTACTTTTACGGTAATAAATTCATTGTAAAAAGTCTGCATAAATAATATTACATATTTTTTTATAAACTCGCTTGTTTTATCACGGGACGCGATTGTAAATTATCATGCTGCACACCACGGCATTCTATCGGCAATAGAATTCATCAATAGAGCACGCGGCACTGCAGCGCATTCTAACGGAGATGCAAAGCACTATCTGTGAATTAGTTCGTGTGCTGTCCACTGCAGAAAACATTTACTCTAAATCGAAATTTCGTTAAATCCGACTTCATATTATTAACCCCCCCTCGTACCAAAAGTTAAATTCTTGGCCATGTTTCGTCCAAATTGAAGATAATTTTAAAAAGTCTATTGGCTCAAAACAATAACGAAACACATTTAATATCAACAGGTAATCCACAGCCACGAAAAGAAAAAAAATAAACTATGAAAATAACTTTAAAAACTCACAGTGGAACGCTCTGCGAGCACCATCCTTGCACGCGCCATCTACACACGTGAAGTGAGGACTAACCCCGCCAAGCTGTTAATATTTCCATTTCTCTCCCGCTCGCTACACCAACAAAATTCAGGAAATTCCCATGAAAAATTGTAAAAAAAAAAAAATAATAATACTAATTTCAATGAACCAACGGAAAAATAATAATTATATATGCACGGCAGCCACCTTTGTAGCTTGTAAATAGCCGTCCTCCGAAACAAAAACGTTGGTTTACTCATTAAAAATACTTTGCACTCGAGTATTTTTTTAGCATCTGAGAAATAAATTATTTACATTTACGGTAATAAATTTGCTATAGAAAGTCTGCATAAATAACATTACGTAACTTTTTTTTATAAATTTGCTGGTTTTATCATGGTACGCGAGTGTGAATAATCACACTGCACACCACTGCATTCTATCGGTAATAGAATTCATCAATAGAGAATGCTGCACTACAGCACATTCTAACGGATACGCGAAGCACTATCTGTGAATTGTTCCTGCGCTGTCCACCGCCGTGCTGTGGAGACTGGCTACCTAGATGCTCGTTCAGTCGCCAGCCGCTAGGATAAGGATCTAGGCACGTGCTTGTTATGCTACACAGCATCGCTCGCTTGGTCGCGCCCACGCAAACTTATCTCGAAATGACTCCCGCAACCAAAGTTTTCAACGATTTTTTTTGTTTTGTTTTTGGACGGGTTGGATAAGTATTTCTATGGAGAAATAAGTATATGCGGGCAGTGCTAGTATTTTTACAGACTTACATTATAATTAATTTTCCAATTTACCAGTCAGTTATTTAGTACATATTTTGCTATTTTTTTAAGGTTCCTTAAAATCCTTTCGTTAAATAGCTTCCATTATTCCCGAGTTCGTTAAATCGGAGCTCTACTGTATTTTATTTTATAGATGTCCAACAAGAAATGTACAAAAACTAATGTAACTGAAAATAAGCGAGTGAGAGATATTGGTCAGCGTCCAACATTGACGACTTTAGCACTGGCGAGGGGTAAAATGAAGTAAGTATGGAACAGCGCCGGAAAGAAAGGGTGGGGGGAAACGAGAGATTCCAAAGAAAACCTGCCGACCAGCATCATCATCCGGCACAATTAGCACATACAAAAATCCAGGAACTGACACCACCGGGAATCTAACCTGAATCCCATTGGTGGGAGGCAAATTATTTGACAATTCGGCCACTGTGACCTCTAACCGAAAATGAATGGGCATAATCATTAAAATTGTGAGATAATTTGTTTGAAATATTTCACATTACAAAAGTCATACTACATAGATTTTGAGATTTGATACTACCCTGCAGATGTATGAATATTAAAATAACATTTTCCATGGAGAATAACCTGAAAATAGAACTAAAGTTATGAAGCACAAAACATAAAAATTTTATTGGTGAAAATAGGTAATAATTATAAAAAGGAGTCCCGCAACCACGACAAGCGATAATCCTCGAGAATTTTGTCGTAGTTGCGTCGTTGTCGTAGTTGCCGAAATTCCCATTTTTAACCCCTAAAATATTTTTTTTTTGTTCAAGTCGGTGTTTTTCTTGCTCTAATACCGTGTATCAGTGTTACTCTCATTAATAACACGGTTTTTTAAAACAAAGTAATGTTTATATATTAAACGCCGACTTTTTCTGAAGATTTTGATACTAGATAAGCCTATAATACCCTCCCCAATTCGTGTTGAAAGATAGAAATAAAATTGAAAACGGCGATGGCGCGAGACCCGCAGCGGCACGAGTGACGAATATCGACTCGAGTGTGCTGCGCTCTGTGCCACGCGTCGGCAACTAAAGAGCTAGTACTGTAGCGCATTCTGACGGAACTATTAGTCTTAGTTTCTGAGCTGTCCACTGGGGCGCTTCATGCGCCATTAGCCTCTACGGCACAGCTCGTGCCTGACTGGCGACTGCCTGTTTTTGTAGTATAATATTAGTGTTGCGAACTGGAAATATTTTACGATCGTAAAGTGTTTAAACGCTCGATACTTATATTTCTATTACGTTAAACGCTTCTACAGAATTGTACAGTATAATAAACCCATTTTTTCAAAATCACGAAAAATTTACAGTGCGCGACGTGTGACTTGCCGACTGCGTGCAGACCAAAATAAAAACAATACCTACCCCAGACGTATTAATTCGACTTCTCTGCTCACCAGAAAATAAAAATAAACCACAGAAATATAAACACAAACTTCTTGTCGGCAAGGAAAATGAATTGCGTGAATGTAATGCGACATATTTTTGGTGTCGGGCGTAGTACAGTAAAGTGTTGAATGTAGCAACGGTAATTTTTTAGCGCACTGTAATATATTTTCAGCGTTTTGTTACGCAAAATCACGGTAAAATGAAACTTAGTTATATTTTAATTGTACGGAATCTTTATTTTTGATTAAATGATATACAAAGTGCCTAAACATTTCCTACAAATACTTAATCAAAACCGTAAATAAAATCGTAATCCAATATAATCGCGCACAAATGTCGTCAATAATCAATCCAGTCATGGCTATCACTGTTGCTACGCACGCAGTCGATGTACAGAGCAAGCTATATGCTGTTCACGGTAAAATGAACACTTTTCAAAACCATTTCCATGAGAACAGCAATCAATAAATATATTTTGTAGTGGTCGCGGACATAAAATTTTAGTTGAGTTTAAAATATACGCTATGTCTAATATAAAA
>PNEQ01106448.1:0-11454 GCA_003012365.1 Medauroidea extradentata
CCATACACTAAATGCATATCGGCTAGCTCTGCCAATGTGTAGCCTTCCATGTAGCCTCTACAACTACGACAATAAACGTAGCGAGTGTAACACATGCACGGTGTCTCGTACAGTCACAGAGTGTCAAAGCGGGTAGTACATAACACAACACAACAGATGTTTTCACTGGCTTGTTGTCGCCAGGTTGCCTGCCTACCCCCGTTACTTTGGTGCACCATTGCAGGTATAAGGATGCATTTCCGGACATGGGTTCCTTAATCAAATATGTTCCAAACATGCACATCCACCATCCCTATCAATTTGTAACACTTATTCTTGGCCACCCTGTATAATTGTTATGGACACACCATTGTAGGGCGTAATTTATAAAATAAAACTTGGAAAGAATGAGGAAAAAATTAAAACCCATCTAGATTATTGATAGCCACATTTAAACAAACCTGAATACATGCAAGTCAATAAGTTAACAATTTTAACTAGATTAAAACAAAAGAAATGGGAGCAAATGAAAAGTATGTAATTTTACCATCTCATTCCGTTATAATTCTTAAACCCAAATTGTTCAGCATATGCCTGCTAGTGTATAAATAAGATATATGCATACCAATATGGTTAAAATTGCTTTAACTATATGGTAGATATTGCAATCCAACCTTGTCTATATTGCTGTAATTTGGAATAAGTGTCATAGTCGTTTCAAATAAATAATTGTCTCAACCTGCAGTGTGGTTGTATGGCATACCTGGCATGATTACCTTATTCATTTAAGCTGCGGACATAGATTTACTAACTGTATAGTGTACATCTACTATTGGTAAATTTGCTGCATGTTGATACATTTTATATTACCAAGTAAGGAAGTATGGTATGCAAACATTAAGTTATGTTGAATACAACACATTGTTATGTATTCTATAGGAAGTTTGCCAGGCAGCACCCTTCTTCCTTTCCTTTCTTTAAGTTGCCCACGTACTGGTTGTGTGTTTATGTGAGTGAGGCACGGCACATCTGGGTCCCAATTAAATATCACCACCTGCTTTTTGCACAGATGCAGCACAACGCAAGTGCAGAGCAAGTAAAACAGGTTTTCTATTGCTGTGTGTGGGTATTTAATTCCAATGCAGCACAACCAGATGCAACGCAGATGCAAATTTTGCATTGCATCTGTAAAAAGCTATATTTAATCGGCACCCTGGTGCGTTATCACCTCTATCGCAAGACACTGGAACGTCATCTAGTGGTATCCTACTTTAACCATTTTGATGGGCAAAATGGTTTTTCTAATTGATGGGATGCTTTGAAACATTTTTCTGTCATTATCTGAATTGCTATTTCTTATTGTACTTTGACACAGCAGGCACATGTGGAATAGTTTTTTTAAAAAAACCTATTTCGAACACACTTCAACACATTTTAAGCCGCATGGTAAGCTGCATTTTTCAACTGTGTTTCCAGACATGAGTAAGTGAATAAAATATATTCACAT
Source organism: Medauroidea extradentata (assembly GCA_003012365.1). Classification (NCBI taxonomy): domain Eukaryota; kingdom Metazoa; phylum Arthropoda; class Insecta; order Phasmatodea; family Phasmatidae; genus Medauroidea; species Medauroidea extradentata. The sequence goes on from PNEQ01106448.1 coordinate 1,487, forward strand.
TGTACCCACCTACCAACCACAGAGCCTTGTAACAAATATTTATGTATACTCCGCAGACAACAAGTCTGGAAACAGAGTTGGCCAAGGAAAGGTGTCAACAACACTTTCCTCACAAATTTTCAGGGGCCCAGGATTTTTTTTAAATACTAGCAGTCCTCCGTGCAGACTTGTCCATGTATATTATTTGTAAAAGTCAGTATTTACTTTTATTGAAGGCCCTCTTTGAACACCAGATTACAAGTTTGTCCCTCAAGTGTTATGATAACCGAGCTGCAGGTTTAGCTTGCTCTGCAACAGGCTAAGTAGCTATAGCTAACCATACAAAAACCTGTTCTCTAAGTTTATCCCTGCCACTCTTAATGATTGCACCCGACCATATTTATTGCCATAGCAAAATAGACCTTCAATATGAGAGGATATTCATATGATATATGTAGTATGTGTCGTTATGATGACCGATTTACCTTGAGTACAACCATTGATGGCTGTGCCACTCAATACGTAAAGTCGAAACTGCGTTAAAAATGAACGAGATATCAATTCCCTGGCCACATAGAGGTTGTAGAAAAGTTTGTAACAATATAATTGCAGATAGCGATAAAATTGCAGAATGTTAACTCTTTAGTAAATTATTTCTCTATGGCTGTAGTTGCTTATTTTTTTGATTGCAGACTTAGAATTATTTACAAATACCAAGTTTTCCCACCTGGTAATTGAGAGTTATGTTATCAGTATAGAAACTGATCATGTTTGATATTTATGTAACCATCATTTTGAAGCAAATAACAATTTGATATCTCTAACTAGAGTCAAGATATACATAAATGGTTAAGTGAAAAAAAATTGACACCTTTTCACCCCTACAGTGGCAGAATTTTGAAAATTCTTACAATCACATATTGAACATTTGTATAAGTATCCAACTGAGGGAAAAACACAATGACAAACCCATTGAGTCAAAACTAAATCAATTATTCATTAAAAAATATATTTCATCTCTTCAAAGCCCTGAGCTCTTTAAGTCTTGAAACCTATTTACAGGCACTTTACATCAGGAAGCGAGGGGAAAATTAGCTATCAAGGGATTTATTGAAAACATGTTTTAGCACCTTAGATATTGTATTTAGAAAAAAATCAGTAATTAAAATTATTTTTCAGGTATTTAAGTAAGCATCAATCTTGAGTAAAAATGTTGTTGACATCTGGAAGATCAGTTGGGTAAATATGGATTGATTATGAATCGTTAACACATTTTACCCTTTTTTACCTCTTTAGGGCATTATTTAGAAAATATCCTGAAACTGTTTTTCGGGCATTTACGTCAACATTATGAAGCAAAGAGCATTTTGGTATCTTGACTGATTTGATAGATATGAAAGAATATTCGAAAACGAGTTTCACATCTTTTAACCCTTTAACTATATAATTTTGAAACACCTTGACGTCCTACCTTAGGCAATTTTGTACATATCCACTTGAAGTAAAAATTATGACGATAGTCCATTGATTTACAGCTGTTTATGTAATTAATAAAAAAACATATTTCTCCCCTTTATACTCCTTGCTAGTAGAATTTCAAAAATCCTGTAGCTGCTTATTGGTTATTTATGTAAGCATCATGTTGAAGCGGATCCATAAGGTTCGACAGATATTGATAGTTAATCCGAAACACATTTACTATAGTTTCACCCCCTTAAAGGTCAAATTTTTTAAATCCATGAAATTGGCTAATATACTTTTTACGTGTGTCCTATTGAAGTTAAAATTGCAGTGATAGAGTATCGGTTGAGATGATGGTTTATCATGGGAAAACTTGACTGTACATTGGTTTTAAACGCACGTTCAGCTTATGAAAAGATTACTGGCTTTCGCTTGTTCGAAGAGCTGTTGCCTTATTTTACTGAGCCAATAAGAATCCCGCTATTGTAATATTTGATGTGTATTGTTTGTCTGCAGACAGCTACGTTGTGTTAGAAATATATGCATATCACTAAATCAGATATGTCACAAGAAACTAAAGTATTTTCAAGGGCATGTTGGTACAAAAAAAATTTTGCGATGTAGCATCATCTCTAGCTATGGGGTTATAGCTGTATCAATGATTCTTGGAAAACACATTTCACTCCTTTCCAACCACTAGAATCAAATTCCAAATTAATCCCTTCTTAATGCGCGGCGGCTGACATGTTTCTAGGTCCAGTAGTCCGGGCTGCAGCTTGATATGTCTATCAGTCAGTCTGTGAACTCTGTTATACATAGATATATGTTAAACTTGTAGCAATGTAACTGTAAGATGTTACAGTTGTCTATATGTTTGGAGTGCAGTATGTCAATACACTGATTTTGTGTTAACTGTATCAGACTCGTACTTGTTGCTCGTACAGCTTGTGTTTTCATGTACAGTATTTTTATTTAGGCCTAGATTCCGGTAGTGCTGCCGTTATATCTGGTTGAGCCATGCTGTGCTTTTGGCATGCTCAAATAAACAGATGGAAGGATTTGAACCAACACTATATAATTTGATTCTTAATTCAGTGCAGTTTCTTACTTATAATTTACAAGTCTCATGATTTACAATTTGAGCAACGTGTGCTAACATTCCAAGCATCCAAAAATTGGGAAATTAAAATATTCACAACATGTAAACCACATGTAGTCATCTGTGCATGTGCAGAAATCAATAGATAGTTGATGTCAAGTGTTTCTATAATTTGTATGTGAATTTTGGTCAGCAATTTGTTAATGGAGAACCTCATGATTTTTAAATTGTAATGATGGCAGGTATTCCTTCCATACTTGCACATTATAATCATCTGCACCCAGACAAAAAAAAATGTTAAAAGTTATTAAAAGTCATTTCTTGCCATTCGCCAGCCATGTCATGCCAGAACAGCAAATAAAGTTAATGTTTAAATGCAGCATAATGTGTTTTGCAAATGCTGGTCTTTGCAAGTGATCTCATAGTAGTTCAGTTGGAAATAGTAGTCAATATCTTCTTGTCTTTGAATGGTGGAAACTGACGTTACTGGCTGTATTCAATTTTTTTGATCTATGAGATGCTCCTCTCACCTTATCTCTGAACTTATTTTCTCACAGTTCTTGATATCGCCAATAGTTCAGTCGCAACAGCCCAGAGAGTTGGCTATAAAGCAATACTTTCATTCACAACAGCCCAGAGAGTTGGCTATAAAGCAATACTTTCATTCACAACGTAACACTTAATTGTGCACAATGTCTCATACAAGAATGTAGTTCACGCATATCCACACACCTATGATAATTCCTCATAGGCTATACTCTGATCAAGTATACATCTTAAGAACGTTTATGTTTCCAATGAACAGTAGTTAAGTCCTTGCAGGTTCTTTATCTCTGTGTATAAAAGAGAACCCTGACTGACTGACATATCAAACTTCAGCCCAAACCGCTGGACCTAGAATCGTAAAAATTTTTTTGTGTGGGTTCCCCTCAGGTCGTAGGCATAGGTCGAAGGGACTTTTCGAAATTCAACCTCTAAGGGATTGAAAAGGTGCATAATATATTTTGGAAGAAACGTCGATAGTACTCGAACCTGACGCCCTGTCATCGTGATTTTTACTTCAATGGGACACACATAAAAATGCATATCGTCAGTGTTATGGAAAAAGGGCTAATCAACCAATTGTACATTTGGCGGATTCACCCTTTTTCCATAAGACCGACGATATTAGCCAATTTCTGGATTCTTTGAAATTCAACAATTAAGGAGTGAAAAAGACGTTAAATGTGTTTCCAACTAATTACTGATATCTATTGAATTCTTCAGGATAAAAAGTTGGTTTTCACGTCAAAATGATGCTTACATAAATTCTCAAAAAGTAGTTTTAGGATTTTTTTTTAAATTTCCACCCCCTACCAGTAAAAAGGGAGAAAATATGTTTTGTTATGAGTGGTCTGTATAGCTGGAATATACTTGGCTACCGTTGTGATTTTTCTTCAATTGTATAGCCATACAAATGACTAAAAACTTAACTCAAAGACATTTCAAAATTCTTTAATTGAGAGGGTGAAAATATGTGAAATGTGTTTTAGATTATTCCTCTATATCTATCAAACATATCAAGTAATCAAAGTGCTCTTTGTTTTAGATTGATACTTATGTATCTAAAATACAATTTAAATATATTTTCAGAATGTGGCCCCAAAGAGGTAAAAGAGGGTAAATAGTGTTTTCGATTCACAATCAATATATATCAACCCCATTGATTTTTTATATATTGATGGGATTGTTGTTTAAGATTGATGCTTACTCAAATACCTGTAAAGTAATTTCATGAATTTTCGAAAAAATTTGCCAGCTAAGGAGGTGAAAAGCTGTGAAAAGTGATTAAAATGTATTTTAATTAATCGTTGATATATATTTTACCCAGCAAGCTATTGTCATGTTTTTCATGTCTGAGAGACACAAGTAAAGTAGTCTAAAATGTGATGCAAGGGTTTTAAAAAATTCAGTCTCTTAGGAGGTGAAAAGACCTGGAATGTGTTTAGATAAATCCTCAATGTATACCAAACCCATCAAGTCATTCAATTTATTTTTTCTTAAGGATGATGATTAGGTATGTAGCAGCAAAACGGTTTCAAGAATTTTCAAAATTCAAACTCTCAGTACTGTACAGGTGTGACATGCATTTTTTCATGAATGAATAATCAATTTTGCTTGGACAAACGGGCTATCGTCATGATTTTCACTTTACACAGATACACAAATATTTAAGATGTGAAATAAAGATTTTTCAAAAATTGAAACCTAAAAGGGTGAAAAGGCATAAAATTTGTTCTCTATCAGACGATGATATTTATATAACCAGTAGAATGATTCTTACGTAATTACTTAAAAAACCTCATGCAAACTTTTTATTTTATACGATAACTTAATTACTAAGAAAAAAAATTTGTAAAACTTCCAAGACAGATGATCCAAAAAGCAATTATGACCAGCGAGAAATAAATTATACAGAAGAATCACACTACAGTTCTATAGAGACGTGTTGTACAACCTCTATGAACCTAGAAAATTAATATTATATTTTTGTAAATACGTTTTCATGAATAATTTTGGCATTATGTGGTGCAGCTGTTTGTAGCTCCAATCTATTGTTTGAGAGGTTCTGGACTCAAATTCTATTAAAGACTGTGCAAATATGCAATTCTGACACAAAAACTGCAAGACAAATGAAGTGCAATTTGGATAAAGTCGTTCAAAAAAGGAAAAAATTTATTATGCAGTCCATTATCAACTGAAGTTTCTCGACAGCATCAGCCCACTATACCATCTCACTAATCTCAAGGCTTAGGCACCAAATACATTCATATTTCTGCGAAACATTATCACTCCAAAACTCGTCAATGGCACTAAACTTTAAGTGAAGGTTTTGAAAGACAAATACGTTATTGAGGGCACCACCACCAATGGTTGTATACAACGTAAACTACGTATTTCATTTTATTACCCTCTTACATTTCAGAGTCTGTAACTACCCCACAACGTCAATTTTGCTGTGACCATAAATAAGGTCCAGGCGAAGTTGCTATCAGTGGCAGGGACAGACTTAAGACTGCATTTTGCGTGGCTACTTATCCTGCTGCAGATGCAGAGTTACCTCAACTAGCAGCTTGGTCATTCTTACACTTGATGACTGAACTACCAATCTGGTGTACAAAGAGGTTTTTCAGTTTAAGCAAATATTATCTGCTATGAGTAACACTCCTGAGCAAAGCTGCGGGTGCACAGCTATTTTTTTTATAAAATTTCTGGTTTGTCTGTGAAAAGCTATACAGCAAGGTGTTAAATTTATTATTTGGTAGTCTCATAAAATCAAATAAAATTTGAGCAGACGTAGGTCTAACGTTATCAATTCCTATTCTAATTTTAACTAGTACGAAAGTCGTGCATGACTCTGATTAATCCTATCAACAATTTTGTTCTCCAAAATTTTCTGTTTTAGTTATATCTACAAAAATTGTACAAAACTGATTTATCCTAACAACAATTATTTTCTGGTTTAGTTATATGCCTGTAAATTATTGGTTCTTGAAAGCTTATCCAAATGATATAGGCTACATGCATTTAAATACACACACACACACACACACACACACACACACACACTGAATGGACTGTCATGGCTTCATTCCTTTTCAGTTTCAGGCTTAACTATGAGCCTGGTGCATTGTCACAGTAAGATATAATGCAGGGGCGTCATTTAGGGGGGGGGGCAAATGCCCCCCTCCCCTCTGGATTTAGAATTTTCAGTGTATAAAATTAATTTTTTGTATTTTTTCATTTAAATAATGCTAACTTAAGCACATAAAACTGAAGTTTTATTATTAAAGTTTCTCATTTATACGTGCTTAATTATTAAAAAAGATGCAACAAGGTCACTGTCGCTGAAAAAAAATCTTCCTCCTCGCCCCCCCCCCTAAAAAACCTGAAATGATGCCCCTGGTATAACGGTGTTCATATTCATATACTTAGTCCACTGTTATTGTTCTGGGTGCAGGTATTTTTAAAGCCGCAAGTGTCACGTTGGCCTACCTTACATTAATCACTGTTGAGTAGTTAGCATATTTATGTGCCTACATAAATATAAAAAGTAAAGTTATTGAAGTTGACCACGAGGCGTTTGTTTTTTGTTAGCGAGTGTACGCGCCGACGCGCGCAATGTACCGTACGAGTGTGCTGTGAAGAGGCGGCTAGCCGGCGATTTCCCTTTCAGCAGAGGTTGTGTTGGGCTGTCAGGCAGGCAGCGACCTACTTGGTGCGCTCTCACCTCACTCGGCGACTGACCTTGGCTGGCTGCTGCTGTGCCTGTGGGCAAGGCCACGCTACTAGACGACCGCTGCTTGACCGCACCGCACCCACCCCTGACCTTTATTCCAAGTTCACAACCGTCTCCCCGCCCTACCCCTTCCAATGTGCCGCGAAAATACAGCCCTGCGTCACGAGCGATTCTCATTCACGTCAACGGCGTTGCTTTTAAGGGCGTGTCCAAGAATAGCCTAATTTAGTGTCGTCCAATTAGAACCTCGTCAAAGTTCTGTATCAACATGTTTTCATTATAGAGAACACTTTAAAAATGAAATACAAAACTCCTAAACACGTCATTTTCAGTGCACTAAATGCAGTCATGTGCCAATTTTGATGACAAATTAATTGCACACTGCAACGTAACGTATGTGATTTGTATTCTAATTCCTAATGTTTTATTCATCACAGTGTCTTGCTAGCACACACATTTACGCACAAGTCCGTACACAGGGATAAGTAAGTTTACACCTGGGAGGCAGATAGGTAAGTGTCGTCTCGTCGACAGCGAGGTAATCGGAGACCATCATGGGCGCACCCAGGAATTGAGCTTGGAAGGGCACAAGTTCTAATAAATAACGTATTCTGCATACTACAGACAGGTGGATCTCGACGTAGTTGTTATGCATTACAAGATACCGGTTCAGAAACATATGAACATACTTGCTTACAATAACCTCTCAACACACATGTACTGTACTACTAGTACACATATATTATTGATATAAAAATTAAATACCTCGCCCTTTATGGAGGGGGACACGTGCCCCAAGTGCCACCCCCCTGGGTGCGCCCATGGAGACCATGATACAACTTGGTACAATGACCATGAGCTGGGAGAGGAATCGACCCTGGCATTTGTTCAGGAACTATACCAGCATTGGCCTGGAGCAATTTCGGGAAATAATAGAAAACAAGATGGCCGGAGCCGGGTATCGAACCCGGGTCCTCCCGAATGTGAGTCCAACGTGTTTCAGTTGTGCCACCTCGCTAGGTCTGAAGGAGGGGGTTGAGATTTCCCGTCGTCTCTGCACCTTCTGACTAAATACCGTTGCCAGCCCTGTTGAGTGTTGTGTTAGTCCACAGCATTGGCTATAGTCAGAGATAAAGCTGTTTCTCTAATCTCTGGCTATAGTCTGTCTCATCAAAGAATTCCATTGTTTGACAGTTGTGTTGGCATCCTTTTAACAGCTGTTTCGATGAAAAAAAGAAGCTATGTGTTCCTCTATCACAGGTGATATCTAAACAAACTAAGCTGACTGGCAAACTGTGCAGCATATCAAAATGAAAAGTATTTTTCTAGCTCTGTGCACATTTGGTAATCTTCAGAACTGTCAAAAAGCTGATAAATATTGTCTAAAATAGACTTATATATTGCACGATTGTACAGTCAGCCGAGTGCGCTTTTGCACAAACCAAACGAGGCAGAGGCAAAAACAGTTTTTACATGTAAACTGCTTTAAAAATGAATGCCAACTCGACTGTCAAAAAATAGAATTCTTTCATGAGACAGACTTTACATGCTGCTCGCGCATAGGACAGAACCAGTGGGTCATGATAAGGATCAAATAACTCTCGGAATAATCTGCTGTAAGTGTCAGGTTCTCACAAGGCCAGCTGAATAGGCACAGAATATAATTATAAGTTCGATGATGCTCGATGTCGTCACTCCAGATTTTCGCATGTGGAAAACATGGGGACGATGATGTTGGCCGGTGGGTTTTCTCAGGGTACTCCCATTTTCCCCGCCCTTGTATTCTGCCGGTGCTACACAAGGATAGTAGAGATGTACCAAAGTTGGTTACGTAACTGCCGATATTATATCACTAGCCAAACCACAGTCTGCAACTTTATAAAAATAAACAGTGTCTGCACATTTGAGGGTATCACGCCCCGAGAGATAACTTCTGGGAGAATCAGTCTGCTGAAAGAAAGGCAAGCAAACCAAGTCTTACAATGGAGAAGCTAGGGAATGCGAAAGACAAGGTACCTCTAGAAAATTTGCCTGCAAACTAACATCGTCCACCATATTTTCCGCATGTAAACACCGGGAAATGACTTTTCCGAAATACAATAATAGGGTCGCCGTTTAAGGCCATGATCTTTCATTTATTTCAAACAATTGCAGATAACTTAAATATTTTTGACCAAATGCTTTGAAAAAATTTGAGACTGAGTACAGTCATATGATGCACAATTTTGCCAGACCGTTTTTTATAATAATATACCGTTTGCTAGCAAAAAATTATTTTGCTTCATTTTGGCTTATTTTGACAACAAAATATGTGCTATTTCAGGGGCAAAAATCAAAAAACCCGTTTGGTGTATTGCAACAGAAAAATTCAGATACAAACGATGATATATAAGTGTTAAAACTGTCAGATTGAATTTTTGATACATGCATTAATTTTCATTTAAAAAAATATTTTTAAACCACTGCAAAACTAAAGAGCGAGGTCTTATAGTCCTGTAGTTCTACCCAGCAGTACCACGGAAATACAGGAGATGAAGTGTAAGTGAACCATAGAAGACTACTATTTGTATAGTTAGTGCACTACTCTTCAGTAAATTTCAACCTTGAATATCTAAATATCTAGGTTCCTAACTTGTGATAAAGTAACTGATTTAGGAGCTTAAACAGTAGTTACGACCACATGTTAGGTTTTCTCTTTTACATAGTCCGTAAAACTGAGCTCTCACCGTATGTTTATTCCGATTAAAGTTTTGACATTACCTTTTAGTACGTAGCGCTCCCTCTAAAATTTCGCACAATGACAGTAGCACTACAGGACGTCATTCATCTAGCACTGTGTCAATAAACTTTGTGACGGTCCTATTTTATTGATACTTTTATATATATAGATTAATGTGGTTTAGGTTAATTGTGATGATTAATTGTAATGAAGGGGCCTTTATTGTCATATCTAACATATTGTCATCCATTTTAACTTCAGTATTGATTGTGAGGGGTCTGTGGGACCCTATGATAGGCCAGTATAAAACACTATAAAATATGACTATTACTAATATTATCACAGAGGTATCGTGTCTGGTATCGTTTTAACCTGTGGAATGTCACAGACTCGAATATGCTAGTAACATTAAGATAATTTTATGTATAATG
>PNEQ01106449.1:0-14623 GCA_003012365.1 Medauroidea extradentata
TTTTCACCACTTTTTACCCCTTTTCACGTCCTTAGGTGGCGAATTTCGAAAATTCCTGAAATTACTTTTTAGGTATTTGAGTAAGCATCAATCCTAAACAAAAATCACGTCTCTATATAAAAAACTATGGGATCGATATATATCGAATGTGAGTCGAAAACTCATATTACCCCATTTTTAACCAGTTTAGGGCCGAATTTGGAAAAATAAATTTTAAATGGTACTTGGGATACTTACAAAAGCACCAATTTAAAGCAAAGAGTACTTCGATATCTCGATTGATTCGATAGATATGGAAGGATAATCGAAAACACATTTCACGTATTTTCACCTCTTTAAATAAAGAATTTCGAAACAATTTTGAGTCCTGCCATAGACATTTGTAAAAGTAACCAATTAAAGTTAAAATCACGACGATAGCCAATTGTGTTTCAAAGATAAAGACGATTCATTAAAAACACAGTTTGCCCCTTTTTACTGTCTGGGGGTCGAATTTCAAAAAAACCTAAAACTACTTTTTTGGGTATTTACGTAAGCAATATTTTGAAGTGAATATCAACTCTCTATCCCGAAGGGTTCGATAGATATCAATAGTTGATTGGAAACACATTTAAATTCTTTTCAGCCCCTTAAAAGTTGAACTTCGAAAAAATTGGCTAATATGCATTTTTACGAGTGTCCTATTAAAGTAAAAATCACGATGATAGGCCGTCGGGTTCGAGCTCTATCGACGTTTCTTCGTAAACACATTTCACCCCTTTTCACTCCCTTAGAGGTCGAATTTCGAAAAATCCCTTCTTAGTGCTCGCCTACGACCTGAAGGGAACCCCCACAAAAAATTTCACGATTCTAGGTCCAGTGGTTTGGGCTGCAGATTGATATGTCTGTCAGTCAGTCAGTCACCTTTCATTTTTATATATATAGATTACTATGGTGACGTCAATACTGCTGTTCATTTACTGTGCTTTGGCGTGTCAGGAATTTATGATATTTCTACCCCTTTTGAAGCTTGTCGGACCACACCGGGAGTACAACCTGAATCGCCTTGGTGGGAGGCGACTGGTCGGACCATTCGGCCACTGAGACACTCTCAAAATTTGTGTTGAAGTAAGTCAGTAATGAATATATAGCATAAGGTTCAAAACTTAAAACTATGGAGGCTTTACAATTCATTTAAAAACATAACGTTTGCAAATAAAAATTATTTAGACAAGAAAAGTAAATCTGTAACATGTGTCATTAAAACACCACATTTATATTTACAACATTTACAACATCATATGGAGGTTGAATGAATGTATTTAGATCATTGAAATATTATTTTTTCAGAAACTTCATACTTTTACACATGCATGTTCGTATTTTCTAACTGTCAGCAATTTGAACATATTATAGTCACACGAGATATCTAAGGAACCATTTTTCAGTAAGCTAACTTGGTATTTTTATTTGTGTACTAAGTTAATGACGCGTTCATTTCATCCAAATTATGACCGTTTGATTTTTATTACGAGATGTCTTAGAAACAGTTATTTTAGAATTTCATGAAGCACACACACACACACATATATATATATATATATATATTTATATATATATATAGCGAAGAATGTTTACCGAAACAAATCGACAAAGGCGCACAGCAAAATGCTGGAAGACAAAAACAAAACATGATCACAAGGAGTGTAGCCAACGTACAAATCAACACATTTCAAAATTATTCCAATAAATAATGCTAGTTCTCATGAATTTCGAATTTTACATCAAGTAAAAAATCTAGTATTGTGCTAAGTATTGTGCTAATGGTAGAACCGCGGCAAGGAAAATAAGCTAGATTTTTCATATTTCATTGTTCTGTTGTGCCATTGAGTGACTCAGTGGTTGTGCTGCCTGCGGATTAGATACTTTCGTAGGGTACTCTTACTTCCCCTGGTCTTCGTATCCATTGTAGTGATTCATTTCATGTTTTTCTTTAGGGCTCTGTGTGTGCCTAACTACAATTCTGCTAAAAGGGTACCATGTGTTCCCCCAGTTGTATCCTTCATTTAAGTTTATTTTATTGCAAATTTTTTATGCGAAATACAAAATGGTTACTCCATCCAAACTTTCAAACTCATACTATAAGTGATACATTCAGTAACGTCTTTAAAGACTTCCTCAACTTTGAAGCGAGACGACTCTAATAAGATTTTAGGCCTAGTGGTAGTAAAATTGGTTTTCTAGGAAAATGTTTTGAGTATTTACGTCTGTTGAAATTTGCATTTAAATTAAAGTATTCCGTAAACAAATACCACTAACAGAGAATAAATGCTATATATATTTATTTTTTAAACATAATTAATACTTTCAACATGCAATAACAAACGACATTGTGATATTTTAAAAACAGTTTTCCTTAGATGTATATAGAATTGGTTTAGCATGTAGTGAAGAAGACACCACAAAAATCGTTTAGTAAACCGGGTTCCGCAATTCCTGTTAGTACTCGTAGACGTACCAGTTATCTGGTACTCTTAGGTCCACTGTCATAGTGGAGCAGGTCTGGATACTGGTGTTGAAAACTGACCCTGTTATGACTGTGGCACTCTGGGGTTGTTTTAACATAGCGCAAATGGATCTACAATGAGCTAACTCATGTTGGAGCTGCTAGGAGCACTGGCAGTACGACACTATACTGGTAAAACTACACTTCATTGTTAGTGGAGCTTTCAGTCAAATGGATGGATGAAATGAATAACATTTATAGATAGGCTAGTGTCTAGACCTGTAATTCTAAGACCGTGCTCAGATAAGAAATCGATGGTTTAGAAGTTATAGCATTTGGCTATAGAAAGGATAGATTATTTTAATAGTATGAATATTTATTGTATGTAATTAATATTTTCTGCATTTCTTTCATGTTATCTTAAATGGCTTAAATTTTCTTGCATTTTATTTTAATGTTTTGCAAGTTTAGTTTCTCTTTGGAATCTATAAGATCCGTTAATGAATGCCCCTACCGAGTTAGTTACTTAATATTATTTATTCATATTTTTTTGTGTTATGACTTACATCCAAAATATTAATTTCATTTTTATATTTTTATTTTAATATTGTTTTATTTTTGTTTAATTTTTCTTTGGTAATAATTCTTCAGCCCAGACGTGATTGGTATGCCGCCATCTTGTTTTACAGCACCAGACACTTTCTTTACTATAAATTATTGCATTTTAAGCAGTGTTCATATTTGGAATGGACTAGGAATAACTTTGATTTTGAAGAGTAACTATGATTTTCGGATTTATTAGGACTTTTGACCTATTTGCCTTGTTTTATGAGAACTCTCAAACCTACCGCTCTGAAAGAGACAGAGACTAGTCGCGGGCATTTTAAATCACTTATTTCGTGTTGTGTACAAGATTAAAGCTTTACAAATAATTAAAACTTTTTTTAGTATTTCAATTGGACAAACGCTAATTAAAGAACTATGATTTTAAACCCTTAAAATTACGTTAATTGCATTTGAATAACACGTGGTAATTTCTTCTGAAATGATGTTTTATCACTTTGAATACTTTTCAATGAATATTTTATTTATTTCGGCCTTAAATTCAAAATATTAAGGATGTGGTAGTTACCTACACTGATAAGCTTACATAGCTAATAAGTTTCAGTTTAAGTCAGCATTTTATATTTCCTGAATTACTACTTTTTCACAGAATTATTATGCTTCACCACGGTACACAACACCCATATTATTTTACTCTATAATACACTAAGTAAAGAGTACACAAAGTATAACTACCCAAGTTCATTTTCAGCAAATTTTGGAAAACATAAAAATACAGTTGAAAACATGAACCAAAATTTCGATTTGGGTAACGTAATCATCGGCCATTGTTATGAAACAAAAACTGTCAGGACCTTTTTTTTTTACCACAGATGGAGAGTGGCAGAATATTGTTGGCTGATCAGCGTACTTGCCTAAAGTAACGTATTACTTGATTATTTCCAACATATGTTATGTAAAGATTAATAACGTCTTATCGTCCATATGTTTCACGTACTGAACAGATATTATTTGTAAATAGATTGTAAGGAAAATAATTACTGCTTGGCTATATTCATAAAAGCTATGGAAGCAGACACACTACTATGGAAATGCTGAAAATTTCCTTTTCCTATGATTGTAACTTAATTGCAATACGTTTTATGGTATTAAAATCCAGGTATTTCGAGTTATAGTCTGTCTCACGAAAGAATTCTATTTTTTGACAGTTTTGAATGTAATCCATGCGTACCAATTTCTGCAGGAAATAACTTTTAATTTTGCTAAACTGCACAGTTTGAGGCCCAGCTAAGTGTGTTTGTGCAAAAGTCATTTGTGGTAGAGGAAAACACTGCTTGTTTAATGGAAACAACTCTAAAAATAAATGCCAACACGACTGTCAAAAAGTGGAATTCTTTTATGAGACACTATACTTCCTACTAGCGGTGGTACATTACCAACATATTTTTTTTTACGCCAGCATTTCGTTACGCCAATGTGCACAGTAATGACTGCAAAATTAAATAGATTTGTGTAACAACCAAGGTGGGCTGTTACATGGATTGCAATTGTCTTTGTAACTCTTGAGATTGTTATTTTAGGGCGCTAAATTTTGTGAAATTCCTTCTGCATACAGGCAACACAACTCTGTGTGGAGAAATCTTACTCAAATGGCGAATAGCAATTATATCTTAAGTTACTGTGTATGATAACTAAATTTTAAAATGACTTATAAGATAACAGTCATGCTTATGATATCCTCGACAGAAAACAGGTAAATTATTTTGTCTAATACAAAAAACTATACATGTTACATGGGCTGAAAAAAACCTGCATCTCTAAAGTCAGATAGGGGTTTCCTTCACAGTTGCAAAACTTAACCATAGTATCCACATAACCTCAGCCTCTTACGCAGCACTATGCATGAAAGCATGTGAAGAACTCAGACTGTGAATGTAAACGTTGTAAATATAGACGTAAGAATGTAACACGTGAGTGCTTGGAATTTGTAAACATATACGTGATACGGCAACCCGTGAGTGCTAATGCACATAAATGTACGTTTACTGCTTAGGCCGTATCCTGTATTTCGTAAGGAACTGAATAAAAATTAATAGATCTGTCGTTATCTTACAACAAATTAAATGGACGTAGGGACATTTTCATTAGTGTCATTGTATTGTTGGCAAAAAAGATAAAAAGACACATTCATAGTTGCGTATGCTTCAATGCGCCAAAAACCGCGCGTCTCTAACTCTGTCAGCGTGCACACGTCATATTTCAAAACCCCTACCGGATGTTAGAGAATGCTTTTGCTATATTGTGTTTCTTTCTTTCCTGATTTCAGGTTCATAGGGCCGTACCACAAGCCTGACCTGGTACACTGGAACAGGCGGGGGATGTCTGCAGTTCTAGGGCTTCTGCAAAGAAGCCTATAAATTGAAAACGAATACAATAAATGTATTAACTTTTATTATGGAACATTTATTATTAAAATTTCTTGAATTTACATTATGTTAAGTGAAGTGTACAGCATTCCTTTACACAGATCCTTATACTCCACGGTTCTTAAAATTGTGTAAAATGTACAGGTGAACTACCGGCACCAACAAATACTACAGACGGTGCAGTTGACGGTGTTTTGTATTCAATACATAATTTATAATAACTGGTATGTTGCTACTTTAGACAGGTTAGATTGCACTCAATTTCAGGTTCATGAATTGCCGAACGATAAAACAATCTCGTCCTGAAAACGACCACTCGGCTTCCAACTAGCATGCGACTAAAGATTCGAACATAAGCTCCCTTGCGAGTGATGGAATACTTTCAAATTGTAGGTCATCTTTCCTCTTTGTGAGACAATATTAAACTTCAGATCACAAACTGTTGTTTTTACTGCATTATCTTTAAGATTTACAGGCAAAGGCTCGTACATCCCCATGATTATGAATACCAGGTCTTTGGCTCAAGAATGTGTACAGCTCTACAAATTGAATATTGTCATGTATAGTTTGGTATCATCTCCTATGAAGCACCGAGAATATTGAGGCACTTAGCTAGTGTAGAAGCTCAAATCTTTCGATAATATTAATTGAAGAAATTACGTCCTTTAGAATGTCTACAAATTAATTGAACATGATAATACAAAATATTGTAGGCTACTCTTAACAATTATAAGCCCATAAAATTGTGACTGTACTCTTAACAGCATAATTAGCTACTTGATGGTATTTTGTCTTTTATTCATTGGTCAAGGTATAATATTATTTTCCTGGTCCGATGTAGGTAATTTTTGTTTCTGAAAATGTTAATGCACGTGGAAAATTCGAGTGACTCTTAATCATAATTGTAGTACATTACACAAGAACTGAACCTGGTTGTATAATTTCTTGGTACACATAAAAACCCTCATTCAGTACAACAATTGCTTATTCAACAACAGATCAACCTCTTGGTGTTGTTAAATAGTTTGGAAAATAATTTACGTCCTACTATAAAGAATTTGTAAAATTACAAAGTGGTCTTGGTGGCCGAGTGGTCCCGGCGCTGCTCCATTATCACATCATGTCACCCGCGCCAAACCTATATATGTGTGTGTGTGTGTATATATATATATATAGTGCATAAAAGAATAGGCGCGGATGCTACAACTCCGTTCATGCGTCAGGTACATAAGCCTCTTAAAAGAGGACCTTAGTTTCAAAATTTGGGTTTTCAAAACTAAACTTAGAAGATACAAATATAAATTTGCTCGACTAGTTGGGGTACCGATTCACTTTATATAACTGTCCTAGTGTTCTGTCCGGCTAAATAAGTCAGATTTCTTCTATAAACACGTATTTCACATTTTTTTAACGGTAAATTTGTAAGATACAAACAATCAGATACTGTAATTTGACTAGTGAAGATACTGAAAGGCGAGAAATAGGCATATCTCGAAAATTGTATACTTAATTCTGCTATTTAGTCAGTAGGCGAAAGCTTTGAATTAGATGTTCCTTGTTATATTTATTCCATCACAACGTTTGATGAATAACTACTACCCCAATATCAGCAAGCATTTCCTGAAAGAGGCTTTAATTCAATTGTGTATACGTGTCGCACCCGTCGCACTATTGCAAGTTAATTACAGCATGACATTAATCCTTACTCGTTTACATAACCTGTAATAGTCTCTCATACGTACTGTATATTTTGTAACATCTAATCGTTGGCTGTAAGACATAGATAACCATTATTCTAATTCATTAGAAAGAACTTATCAAATTTATTATTCTGTGCTTAATTAAAAAAAAAAGTGATTTTCATGTCCGAAGCTTGTCCAGACTTTCAAACTCATACAATAAGTGATATATTCAGTAACGTCTTTAAAGACTTCCCCACCTTGAAATCGAGACGACTCTAATAAGACGGTTTTTGCCCTAATGGTAGTAAATCTGGTTTTCCTAGGCAAGTGTTTTGAGTATTTATGTCTGTTGTAATTCGCATTTAAGTAAAGTTTTCCGTAAACAAATACCACTAATAGAGAATATATGCTGTATTTATTTTTTATTTTATTTATTTATTTTCACATCGTTATAACTACAGGAAACACAATATTTCAGTATTGTTTATTTATTTATTTATCAATACTTAGCATGCAATATCAAACCAATTTGTAATTTAAAAGTGTCTCTCTCCACTTTGAGTGTTTCTGAATGCTGTCCCTCGACACAGCAGGGATGCAGTTGGTCGAACCATTGAATATATATATATATATATATATATATATATATATATATATATATATATATATATATATATATATATATATATTCAATGGTCGAACCGCTACGTATCCCTTGAGACGTGCCATGCCCTGAGCCACACCATTCAAACAACAATAGCTTTGTCTGACATGAGGAACTGGAATGCATGCGCTTCCTGTGACAGTAGCGAAGCGAAGGGAGGAGGCCGAGAGCCCTCCCCCACCCAAGGAAAAAAAACAATATAGTGTCTACCCACAGTCCATGCCATTTTCACAACAGGTCAAAATACGCACAACCCTCTGGCGCGAGAAAGCCCGCTCAACGTCAGGGTGGGGGAGCGAATGACGAACAATAATAGCCTTATTCACTCCTGCCAGATAGAGCAGCGCAGGCGACGCATCCTTGACAGTTTCCGACATTCGAGTATGGTGATGCTTTTAACTATAAATATCAAGGGTTATTTAATATTCAAAGCTATAATAAACTTACCACATTTGGTGTGTGCTATAGGCTGTTAAGGGCAATGGAGCGACGGATTTTTTTTTTTTTTTTTTATTTTCGATTGTTGTTGCGTGGCACAAGAATCAGAGAACAATTTCAAGTAGACTGACCATGAACAAATATTTTTTAGAAATTTTTTAATGAAGTTATGACCACTTTTTTGGAGTTATCTACATTCCTGTAAATATCAGAAACTACAAAAAATTGGGCGGGATGACTTCGTACAATATCTCGTTTCATATGATACTTCAGCCTAAAACCATTTTCGAAAGTAATAGATAAATATATTCATTAAAATTGCAGTTTAACTTTCTAGTGTAAAGTTTTCTTTTTATAGCAGATATTAAATCTGCTGATTTTTGCTGTAAAGATGTTTTATTTCTGGAATAACAGCTTGTTATTCTCTTGTCTGGACTTTTAAGTTTATGTTATGCACTGGTTCGCTTCACTTAAACTGAAAACGCGAGTCCTACAATGGCAGTTATAGTGTAGTGTGTCGCGCGTCAGTATATAACCCGATATGCACTGTACTGATATGCTATCTATTGGCAGCCGCGTGAACTCATTGCACCACGCCGAAACTACAGGTCATAACAGACGGGAGAACGAATGATGTGAACAAAAGGAAGACGGCGGCGTTCCTTTCTGCGCATACAGTGGCTACCTTGGAGTTGACGTCAAGGTTAGGAGAGGGGAGGGGGGGGTTTCCTCGGTAACGTGAGCGCTGTGTAGATAGCCGGCCGAGGGTGGATTGATGGATGATGCCACTAGCAGTATTGCAGCTGCCTTCGTCCGTTACCTATCTGTTCGCCACGCTGTACCACAGCAGCTAGTAACACGCATTTAAATAACTCATAGACCAAACACATTTTTAAATCTAATAGACAGTGGATTACAAGCGCAATTACATTATTACGACTATTTTCATATTAACTTCGTATAAATACTGACAGAATTATTATAATTAATCCGGCGGCCCCCCCCCCGGACCAATCTTAATAAAGTAAGTTAACACGTGAAAAACAAAGATTTCAAACATGAGATCAAGGGCGTATCCAGAAAAAAAAGGGGGTGAGTGTTACAGGAGTTATGACCCCTTTCTCCAAACCCAAGGTCAAAATTTGAATTATATACCGGAGACAAATAACAAAACATATAAGTTGAAATCACGCTATTGCAACAGTAGGTGTATAATTAATATTTTTAAGTATGTCAAATGCTTAAATAACACAATATTGCTCCTTGAAAACCCAGTTTTTTCCCGGAGGAGGACTCCCAAATTCTCCAACTTTAATTTTTAGGAACGGTGACCTCCTCCAAAACAAAAGTGAGATCCGCCCCTGCATAAGTTACGCACAAAACTATGTACATAAAAACCATTTTACGTCTATTGACGAAGCCAGAAGCGCGTGTTGTCGTGAGATTACTTCTATGACAGTATGGCCATTGTTGTCCGCACAGGAAAATAGATGAGTAAACGCGCGCGTCTTGACTGAGTGGCTGGATGGAGGCAAGGTCGAGGCGGTTGTGGGGCAGCGGTGGCCGAGGGGTCAGACCCCCCGCCTTCCACCAAGGCGATACGGGTTCGATTCCCGGCGGGGCCGGTCCCCGGATTTTCGTATGTGGGAATCGTGCCAGACGATGCCGCTGGTCGGCGGGTTTTCTCGGGGATCTCCCGTTTCCCCCGCCATTTCATTCCGGCGCTGCTCCATACCCAGATCATATCACCCCCACCAGCGCTGAAGACGATGTTAAGCGCTGACCAAAACCTCTTCACTCACTCGAGGCGGTGGACTGATAGAGACGTCACTTCGCTGCCTGCGCTAAAAGAAGATAAATGCATTTGTACATCGCAGCATTGTGGACGTGTACGTGAAGTTTATATAATACATTTCATACATTTATTTGCATCGTTGCAACAATGTGTTGATTTAAAACCGAACATGGAAAACTAAATCAGTAAAAAACGTCATTCTAATAAGAAAATTAATGTCAACATTAATGATGATAAGTATGTCACATGCATAGTGTAACAAGTTATTTTATAAATTAGTAAAATTATGTATCTCTACTCTATGTAGTTCCTCAGGTGTGTCCGCTAACAATTTAGTCAGAATGTAACGAAGATATATTGTTACTAGTTTGAGACATAAACTTCATATGTGGGCAATTCCCATGAGTTCTTTTGGGATAGAGGTCTTATAATTATAAATAAACGAGTTAAATTAAGTACTGGATTTAATAGCTCACAAAGCTACGAAATACACAAAACAGTAATCATCTATAACTCTCACATCACAATTAGTTATGCACACAATTACCACCGTGGCACAGACACGTTAATTAACTTTGACAATTAAAGCACAAAAATGTCTACCATCAATTAATTAAACAGTACAAATCTCAATAAAATTCAGTCATTGATACAATCAACAGACTTTCAAGTAGTGACAGTGTACAACCTTAATTGTCCGCCGTGGTGATGAATCGTCGTGTGCCGCCTGCCGCCTCCCAGTAGACTCTGACGTCACCAAGATGTCTTCACCAGTCTATCTCCACAACCATAGCATCTTCCTCTAGCACGACCAATAGCGAACTCTCCTCCAATGTGCCGATTCTGCGGTTTTATACTCCTCAACACAGTCGCATTACAGGGTTCTAAAATTAGGTATTTCATCATGTTTCTGACGAGATTCGAGTCACATAGGCCGCTTCGCAGGGCGAAAACGCAGTTTGGACAGGTATCTATGACGTAGTTTCGGCGGGATTCCCACTATGAGACACTCGGGCTTTGAGTCATGGGCCAGCCCTCAAGGTGTTTCGACACAGGCCCCATCCAGCCCGCCCTCAGAAACACAGCATGCAACAATATTATACAAAAATTTCATATCATGCAGCAACATTCTGATGTGGTTTTTGTTTTTAGGATTTGTGTAGCTCCTAATTAGTGTTAAAACGTGTGATCAGATAGTAGAGCAAATATTTGATACAAAAAATACCATGTTTTACCTTTACGTGACAAAATATAAAAGTCCATCGTCCAGGTAGCAGTCGAGACCATTGGTGTGTTTTGTCCTCTGAAGTTCATTAATTGTATTTTCAAATTAACTACTCTAGCATACAGTTAGAAATCTGGGGAACTGAACAGTAAAAAGTAGAATAAGACTACTATAAATTGCAGTACATTATTTTTGGTTCAACTATTTATGTGGCGCTGAAAAAAAAAATATTGTACGGGGAGGTATTCTTTACGAACGAAACATTGTATATGTTTGGAACTGATTTCTACAAAATGAAAAAACATGGCTTATAGCCTAAATGAATGAAGTGTCTATACACATTTTGAGGATAACGTCTTTGAAGTATAATTTGCTGTTTAAAAATAAATTAACAAAAACGCTGAAATATTAATTAATAAGCGATATGAACCAAATTAGTTCCCACGTTTAAAAATGTTCATCATTTTAGCTACCTCCGTGCATATGTTCAGTGTTGCCAATCCAGCCATTCCAAATTCCACAGACACAACTAAACTCCATACAATTTGGCAGAGAAACAACTGCGACGACTTACCTTATCGCCCCTCCTTAAGTTCATCCCTCTATTTTGGGGTCCGCGGTGTTCGAGTGGTCAGACCACTTGACTCCTACCAAGGCGATTCGGGTTCGATCCTCGGTGGGATCGGTCACCGATTTTTCGCACAGGGAAAAACGTGAGGGGAGTTTCCTTTGGCCGGCGGGTTTTCTCGAGGATATACTGTTTCCTCTGCATTTCTCATTAATCACTTCTCTATTGCAAGATTTCATTTCATCCTTCAGGATATGCAGGTTCCTATGGACGGCCAATCAGATGTTTGCACTCGGATTACGGTACCCTGTCCTCGAGCACCTTTCCCAATTAAAAACAAAACAAACAACTTTACCTTTATTAAGCTCTTCCGTAACAAACCAAACCTCTTTTCTGAACACCCGATGGCCATCTCTTTCAGCCGCCAACATAAGAAGCATAAAACAAAACAGATTGCCTTCGAACTATGTAACCATTTTACACACATTCAATGATCCCAAAATTTTAGCTGTCAGTGTTTTAGCGCCCTCATCTCCTCCTTCCTCCAGCGCACAGGCCTTTTCCTTACGAGCCGTGCTCACCTATGTACGATGAGTTCAACAGAATAAATTTTTGGAATATATTGTTCCTGAGATTTTGATTTCAAGCATCCATTTTCACGTTCAGATATAATTCTTGAATTATTTCACATTTAACACTACATTCGTAAATAATAAATAAGAAATATATTTTCCAACAGCACGTCCCCCTGATATCTCACACAGCTATTCATTCCATGCAAAATTTACAAACCATTTTCAAATTCCATACATTTTGTGGAATACCACACACTTTGGAAACACTGTATGCAAGCGCCACTTAGAACTGCGTTCTTTGACCCACGGGAAAACGTATTTTTGTATCCACACGTAAAAAAATTTGCTAGTGGGCACAAAATATTTTGTTGGTATTCACCTTGAATAATTATTTTTATAGCGACAACAAAAAAAAATCACATCCTTTTTACTATGAAATACAGGGCCAGTTAAACACAGCTCAACGAAATACATGCATACTTGTTATTCATTGCGACTTAGGCACTAAACTTAAAATAGTGAAATGAGACGAAAACTTTCGGGAAGCAAATATGGTACCCAAATTACATAGGTTTAATTATGAATGTTCTTTGCCAGAAATTGCCGATTCCTGGCATGCTAGAGGACTGCGTTGTAGAAACCCTACATACATAAAAAAATGCACAGGTTGAACAGAAAAGTAAAGAGGACAAGAATAACAGTAGTGAATAGCATTCCGTAAACTCAACTTTGTTTGATTTTTGCTGAAATGTCTTACTAGTATGTTCAAGAAAGGAAAACATATTGATTCCAAAGACTTGATATGCGGGAAATATGCCTTTGTGACCTGAAAATCCCAAATTGTGCATCGGAATATGCAGAAGTAAAACTTTCTCCAAATTCAAATTGTGTTGTGATTAATCATATAAAACAGTACCCTTAGGTTAGTGAGATTATACGAGATTATTTGTTTACTTTGTAGTGTCAAACTTATTGGATAAACATTTAAATCAAATAACAATTACTTACATAATACTTTGTTCATTGTTAATCATAATTAGCTATGGTTTGTAAAATCTCTTTTTTAATGTTTAAAAAATGTATGAATTTTTATAAGACAATATAACTGTATGATTATTACAGGACCAAGAAATTACATTTAGTTACAATCAAGTTGCTAGCAAGATCCAGTGATGTTTCTGTGAAAATGCTTAGTGCTGTTATATTTCGATGTACTTTGCTTGCTTTATATTTGTAACAACGTTAACCCTACTAATAAAATGGTAATACTTATGAATGTTAATGTCTAGTGATTTTAATTTGTAGGGTTGTGTTTCAGGCTTTACTTTCCAGAAACATCTGGGCTTTAGGAGAAAAGTTTTCATTAAACATATTTAATTTTTACACTATCCCGCTCGAAGGAAACGAACAGGTTTAGGGTATATTTCAATACTGTTAAATTTCAGTGTTGGTTAAATGTTGAATTTTTTAATGTTTCACAATGGGAAGATACGCCCGAATGCTGTCTAAGCGACAAACGCAAAAATTCCTTTTTACCAGTGACATTTTAGTATGTTTTTCAGTTGCTAAACTCAAGTAGTCATTATATTTATACCCTCGTAAATGATCCAGTAAAATATAGTTAACCCAGACAAATAAATAATAATATATGTATTGTAACTGAAGTAAAAAAAAAAATTCGTATTGAATTATATTATGTTTTGGACTATGTTATGTTGGGCCATGTTCATTAAAAATAGCCGGCTGGATGAACTGCAATGTATTTGTTATCAATAAAACACATGTGTGATGTAACTAATTTTATTCCGTGTTGTAGTTTGTTTCGCCACACCAAGTACAAGGTTCAAGAGGAAACAAAAATTTGTGTCAGCTCGTTATTAAAAAGTGACTAAGTGACGCGATAGAGCTGTTCCTATTGGAAGTGGTCTTACAAAACAAATCTCAAATGTATTACAATTATGTATTTTAAAGATGCTCAGTTTTGTCACTGTAAACTGAAATGATTTCGCAGTTTAGGTACTTTCCTAAAGACGTTAAAATACATGCATGACATACTGCGACGGCGAATATTTCAGTACGAAAACGTATAAACGTATGCTGGCATTTCGGATATGGAATTTGTATTTAGCTACCAAAAAGGAGTGTTTTATCGTGCTTACCTAATATGTAAATGAAGTACATAATTATTATAGTATTGGCAC
>PNEQ01106452.1:0-15450 GCA_003012365.1 Medauroidea extradentata
ATACCCTAAGCAACCCCCTGTGATGGCTGACCTACGTGCGTCAATAACCTACGTCATGGAGAGAATTCCATGAAGCAAGCGATCAACCACAACGTCGGCGCCAGAAATCCTACAGCCTGGAGAAGCTTGCAACACCTGAAGTTACTCACTTCACCAGGGAAAATTTAATAATAAGCTAAAATTGCCAAAACTCAAAAATCGGTCAAATGCAAGAAAAAGTTATATCATTAAAAATAATTGAATTTTACTGTGGTCAATTTGAAACCAAACAAGCCAGGAAAATAAGCAAATGACTCTACTTTAAAATTCCTTGACTATATTTATATTGAATTTTGAAAAGATGAATTTAAATTAACATGTCCCCAATTACTAGGTTATTGAATTCTGTTGCATCACACCCGACACCTGACAAACTCACCCTGAAAATGCATATAGCCTGTTAAGAAAGATTTACACAAAAATTTAAATAAGAAAATAAAAACACTTTATAAATATTTAAACAAGATGGGGAAGTGGCTGAACACTTCACAAGATTATCAGCTGTAACCCGACTCCTGGCCGAGTGCAGAGTCGGGCAGGAAGAACAAAACAAAGGTATTTGAAAGTAATACTTTGCGCAGAGCAATAAACACTGCGTACTACTCTGCAAGTCTGTAATCTATTGGCAGTGATGTTCCAGTTTTGCGGTAGTTGCCGGGTGATACGGACTGATAAATGTGTGGCACGTGGGAAATGTTTTTGTTCGTAAGTTTGTAGTGTATACTAGGGCAATAAATTAATAGATGTTTTTAGTATTTTACCAGGATCAGGATGAGTAATAGCAAATTGAGTGGCGCACAGCGTCGGAAAGTAAACAAACGGAAAGAAAAAGAGTTTTCCTTGGTTTTAAACACAGTACCGACACTGGACTAACCTTGAAAATTTTTCTGAGGATTGCGACGCAGATGAAATTGTAGTTAGTAGTACTGAGACTGAGGGAGCTTGCTGTAGTTCCTCGGTTGCTGAGGCAGAAAAAAATAGCGCCTTGTTGGAAGGGGATCACTCATCGCAATCACAGTGTAGATATTTTTCTGGTGCTAGTGTTACTGGAATTGACTTTTCAGACTCAGCTAAGTGACCTTTATTTATTGAAGAGAATATAGATCGTATTATAAGGAACATTCCCACTCAAGAAAATCTAAATAAACTGAATTTTAAGTACTTTTAAGCGTATGTATGGAACATGCCAAGATCAGCTACAAAGACAATGTTTTTTCACAAAATTAAAAAATGGAGAAACCATAAAAAGGGAATGGCTTTGATATTCTGAAAGTGCAGGTAAATTTTTCTGTATTCCTTGTAAAATTTTTTTGGGGCTGAAGGCAAAACATTGACCATGTTTCGTACATGATTCAATGATTGGAAACATGAAAATTGTTTCAGTGAACATGAGTGAAGCCATGACCACAGGAATAATGTGAAAATGTATGTTGCTAGGGAAAAAGTGTTTGGTAAAGTAGACAGTAAGCTTCATGAGCAATACTTGAAAGGTGTTTTGTACTGGAAAAATATCTTGTGTAGAGTGTTACCAAATTTCTCGGGAAGAGGGATTTAGCATTTCGAGGGTCCAGTGAAACTGTTGGCTCAAATGACAATGGGAACTTCTTGGGACTTCTGGAGTTGATTTCAGAGGTTGATCCATTTTTAAGGGGTCATTTAGAGAGTTATGGTGGTAACCCGGGTAAAGGCCATGTTAGTTACGTGTGTAAAAACATTTGTAATGAATTCATTCAGTTAATGTTACAACACATAGAAAACGAAATAACTGCTTGTGACGGGTGTCTCCTGTGGGTGTAGAAGTCTATGACGATGTCCCTTTTGGCGGCGACTACTTCACAAATTAGACTTTTCTTTGTTTTTTTTTTTTTTTTTTTCTCGCTTACATGCCTGCATAGCCTGAGGTGTTCATCTAAGGGATTTACGTAGAGAGAAAACAACAACAAAATATTTATAAACTTTACGTCTCTTTAAATAACAGTTCACCAGGCGTACATGGCACAGTATTTGTTAACGTACTCAACTTCATATCTACTTAAGGCGTGAACGTGAATAGGTGACACCAGTGGCGGGATTCACAAAGTCATGAGTGTTCGTCCAAGTCTGTCATCAGTTGTGATCTGCCTCAGCTTGCTCCACAAAAGAAAACGACCTAAACTACTGGATACAAATAACTACTTTCCCTGACGGTGTAATACAACCGCTTTTCACATGTGCAGTTGTTTCGTACCCCTACTTACATGAGTACTACGCTCAATAAACACAGCAAAAAAATATAAGAAACTGATGATGGCAATACTGCCCACTTTACTCGCGAATCTGCCCTCTAGGCTTCACAGCCCCTCTCCAACATCTCATACGTCCTCTTCCTCCAGCCATGACGCCCCAACTAATCAAACACTCAGCCGGCCATCTTTCCGCAACCGAGTTCAAGCTCCGACATATCACGACTATCTTTCCTGGGCGAACACTCGGACTTGCTTGGCCGAGCGGTGGAGTGATACATCAGGATCCAACTAGTATGAAAAACTGGTCAATTGACATTGTTTTGGAAGAAAAGTATGTAACATAGTTACTGACAAATTTACAAAGAGTTTTATTCTACAATACCAGCTAAACATTCATTAGTTTATTAATTGGGGATGTGCTGCGTCATCAATCTGTCGCGGATCACCACCTTTTTCGAGTTCTGTTGCACACGACACTACCACCCACCTCGAAGGCCTAACGACATGCTGTCTTCGCTGCATTCCAGCACATGAACTCTGACCTGCCTGCCAGATAAATTCCATTCCAGGAGAAGCAAGCTAAGAGGCTACTTGAAATTTTAAAAATCTAAACAAGGTAAAATATAATTAAAAGTTATTTAGAAAAGTTGCTTGCAATTAAATTAGCTTTAAAATGAGTCCAAACACAATATAAATCAGATAAAATTGGCCTGTAAAATGTACTACTTTTGTCTTGCTTTAACTGTTAAAATTACAATTTTGAATAAATTTCCAATGTTGATTCCTTTACTATCTTCCCCAATTAATCTGTCGGATCCTGCCGTGTACATCCTTCTACTTGGTTACGTTGGCCTAGTTATGAACAACAAAATATTAATAACAAAAATTATAATTACTATGTGATTCGGAGAATGGCGATCCTGTAGAAAGATTTGTCAAATTTGTATCCCAGACTGGCCACAGTGCTCACAGTTTAGAAATAACTGTACTGAAAGTACTTTCAGAATACAAGATTGACATTAAAGACTGCAGAGGACAGTCTTACGACAATGCTCCTAACATGGCGGGTGCTCATGGTGGTCTACAAGCTAAAATTAAATTGCACAATACGCTGGCACTTTCAGCACATTCATTGAATCTGGTAGAGACATCGGCTGCTTCATGCTGCTTAAAAATGACTGCTTTTTTTATATTCGTGCAAAAATGTATGTTTTCTTCAGTGAGTCGACAAGCAGATGGGGAATTCTACAAAGTGAAATCAAAGCAAGTAATGCTGATACCAAACTACTTCCAAAGGCTTTGTCAACAACACGGTGGCCTGCAAGATATGATGCATGCAGAGCGTTGTCGACATCCTACCATATCTTCCATTCAGCTGTCACCAAAATTGCCAACAACCCTTGTACAAAACCGGAAACACGAGCTGAGGCTGAAGGTTTGTGTGCTATATTTGCTAAGTTGGAGACAGGGATATTAACGAAATTTTGGACAGATATTCTTGAGAAGTTTGATAAAGTGAGCAAATCTCTTTAAAATATTACAACTAATTTGAACGACATAGTCCTCATGTATGGTTCACTCAAAAGTTATGTGAAAGGGTTCCGAGAAAGATATGACTTCTACGAATCTGAAGGAAAAAAATATGTGGGTGTGAAGAGTATGAGAATGAATCGAAAAGAGTCAAGAGAAGACTGCAGTGTGAAGAAATCAACAGAGATAGTGACACAATATTTGATTACAGGAAAGATCTCAAGGTAAACACAATTTTGTTCACCATTGACAAGCTGGTTGTGGAACTTTCACGCAGAATATCTGCATATTCAGATTATTTAAGATTTGGCTTTCTTAGTAAATTATCTGAGATGCCGCTCCTTGATACGTATAAGAGAATGTGCTTGGATAGATGTTAAAGCATATCCCAATGATCTGGACAGCGAATTAATTGAAGAATGTGTTCATTTCAAGGAGTTCCTAAAATAAATAAAGTTAGATGATGAATCGCTTGAGAATTTATTAAAAACCATTACACTTAAAGGCCTAATTTCTAACTATCGTAGTATAGACACTTCACTCCGAATATTTTTGTGTATCCCTTCTATAATGCAAGCTCTGAACGTTCTTTTTCAGTAATGAGAGGAGTGAAGAACTATTTCCGAAACTCAACCAGTGAAGAGAGGCTTTTAGGAATGGCTTCATTTGCTATAAATGCTGCATTACCGGATACAATTTCATTTGATAGTTTAATTGACAATTTCGCAGCACTAAAATCGTGGAAAGTGAACGTGTGAGTAATGGAAGATGGTGAAGTGAGTGGATACTGGAAAGTGAATCTTCATTATCGATATTGGTGTACTGTATTTTATTAAACTGAAATTTAAAAAGCTATTTTTTATAAACTCTGTTTACCTGCAGTGTGGTCATGTAATTGGTTTATGAGGAAGTGTATCAGTTCCGAATTCTTCTTTGGTTTGGTGAGTAAAATCAAATATTCATCCTTTAACTAATTTTTATTTTATCAATTTATGTGCAAGATTTTAACTTTGTGTGTGTTTCATGTTAACTTTTCGAAAGTGGAAAATGCAAAATAACTGAGTTTGGAGGGGGGGGGGGGGGTTGTGCTGGCCAAGGTTTGCCCATGGGTGACTTTTATCTTACGACGGCCCTGTTGGTTGCAATCATTTACTAAAAATCGTAAGTTTGGAACACTACAAAAAACAATTCCAGATAAGCAATGTGGAACAGCAGTACATAACCTACGTAATTTGTTTGACTAATCGGAGGATGTGTTGCTGGTGGAGCTTCGTTTGTTTTGACCAATCACAAGTGATAGGTGAGCTGTTACTGTATTGCCTTTTTGTTTGTTGCCACCCTGCAGGACGACTATATAGTACATACCAAATTATTTGTTTTCCTTTTGTTTTGCCATGCTTTAATGAGTGAAAACTGTGACATCAAAAGCTAATAAAGACCGTAAAATGAATAAATTATTGAATGCTGTGGCTAATGGCCCGTCACTTTTGGCAGTCTGCTGCTTTATAATAGTAGAGATATTAACAAGATAAGGGTGCCGCAGTTGACGCAGTGGCTAGGGCTCTCTCCTCCCACCGAGGTTATCTAGGTTCTATTCCCGGCAGGGTCTGTCCCAGGATTTTCGCATTTTGGGAATCATGCTGGACGATGCCACTTGTCGGCGGGTTTTCTTGGGAATTCCGTATTTCCCCGCCCCTTCATTCAGGCACTGCTCCATACATCATGCCGCTTCACACTAGCACTAAAGACCTAGATGTTAAGTACTAACAAAAATCTCTTCTCTTCACTCTTCACTAACCAAGGTAAAGAGTGCTATTATTACTCCATTGCACGTTTCATCAGATGTCAATAGCAATTGTTTATATAAACAGTCTGTTATCTTAACAATTCATAGTTACAATTTTTTGTGCTATTATGAACGTGATCCCACTGTAACTATATACACACAGAAGTAAAATTTATAGGTGTCGGAATGTTCGAAATTTGGAATATTATTAATACATTTTTGTTATTAGTATTTAAAAAAATATTGTTCTTACATCACACATTTGCTCTTCATATAATTACTAGCTGCCCCAACAAACATGGTTTTGTCACATAAATAACTTATTGTAAGTGTATAAGGATGTGGTATATAAGTGGAAGAGGTCTAATAATAAATAAATAAATAATAATAATAATAATAATAATAATACAGCAGCGACACCTGGTGGGGATAGACTGGTATGAGCTCGTGGGGATAACTGATCAATTATCACTTACACAGTTATCGACCGGGTTCTAAAATTATTAAATTAAAAATATTTACTAAACAATAGCACTTAGGAGTATAAAAAAATAGATAAAAACCTATTTGCAGACCTACCGAATGTATATACGACATTTCATTGAAATCGGTTAAGCCATTTCGGAGGAGTATGGAAACACACTGTGACACGAGAATTTTATATATTAGATGTTGAAAACACCAACTTGGTAAACAAAAATTTGGGCTGTTTTCCGTTATTCTGTTAATAATAATATAGGCTATCTTGCACTTCTGAAATGGTAATTGTTCGTGTTTGAAGTCACATTAATGGTAAACTGGGGTGTTCTGCAGTCTGTAAAACAGAGAAAACCTGGAAAATTCAGGGAAATATTGTGGTCAGGGAAATGTCAGGGAAATTAGTGGAAGCCCTGGAAGTTACTAAAGATGTATAGTTACTTGTCAAGTGTTAGGTATTTCAGTAAGTTTTTCTGAAAATATGCTTTTGGTTTACTAAGGGATTAGAAATGCAAATAAAACTGTTATACTCAGGCTCTAAGCTTAGTGACATTTATTTGAATTTGAGTTAGTGGCAAAATTTCGTTTTCCGCAACTAAAGTTGACGAACAAGCCTAGTCAGAACCAGCAGGTATTTTAGGTAACGCCAGAATATTACCTACTTACTACCCATCTCGGAATTGTGACAGCCAGTATGTGTATACTTCAGTTTGAATGTTTGTAGGGTTTTTAAAGGTGTTTAATTTAACCATTACTATTATTTAATGCATATTTTGTAACAGCCTAGATCAATATTGACAAAACCTTTGTGTCGAAGATGTCCTTGCTACCTCGAATATGTTTCATTAGATCAGTATTCAATAGCAATTTTGCAATACAGTACAATATTACTTATCTGGCATAAACAGGTCATCTAGACTTTGGATGTTAAAAAATGTATTCATTATCAAACTACAATGTCCTGTTTTAAAACAGACCTGATATTGGTTAGTAGTACAGGATGTCCAGCGACCGGGAAAAGCGGGAAATGTATGAGATTTTACTTACGGCTGGGAATGTACGGGAATTGTACATAATTTATAGAAATTCCAGGAATTATCCGCCGATGTTTTATCCATTATAAGCGTAGAACGTTGTGCCATGTTCTCAAGATCATAACTTAGAGTAACAAAATACGAGCATCACAGAAAATGTAGCGACTTGAAAGCAAGCGGGCATGGGAACGAGGCATGAATACTGGTCGGCTAAGTATTGAATTTCTTATGCGCCGACTTTCTTGCTTGCAACCACAGTGTTCTATCGTTCTGACAGACATATTGATTACATTAGGTACGTATTGAGTTTACAAAGGTAACGCACAATTTATTTATAATTTTCCCAGCAACTCTAACAATATCAGACAAGTCATAAGAAGTTATGGCTTGTGTAGTTTTAGTTCACCTCACACCGGTTAAAGATGTTTGTTATTCAGGATGAGCGAAAAAATGCCGTTCTGCCATCAAGAAAAAATGGGAGTGCCGAGGGGAGTTACCCAAAGACGGGGAATAAAAGTCGAAGAAAAAAAACTATTTACCGAAAAATGGTTGAACGAGGACATTTTTTCTAAGTAGGTAAATGAAGGCAGTTCAAAAGCGAAATGTAGAGTATGTAAATTATCGTAGTGTTATGTGAAAAACGGTGTGACTTAATTGATAACAACGAAAGTCAAAGATACCAGAAGAATATGGACATAGTTGAAAGTTTGAAACAAATTTCTAATGTAAATCTTTTGTTATGTCTAAGTCTCTTTATGTCCCATATTTCTTGTAGTCTCACCTTAATATTTAAAATAACATCTGTAATCACTGTGCAGGACCTACTATTTACCTTATTCATTCGGCATTGACAGTATTTTTGTGCCAATAGCGAAGTCTAGACAGTGCAGCCATGAAATGCGTGAATTATTGTATTCATTTAGCAAAATCGCACCATTCATCCATTATATATATGGCTGGATTTCAACGTATTTATGTATTCGTGATCTGTGTAGGAATTTAGAGGATTTTCGTTGGTGCCGTGGCGGATTCTTATTTTTTGGGTTGGCAACACTGTGCAGTGCCACATTTTCGGCACTTTCGAAAGCTTATGAGGGTAGTAGGTATGGCAATAAAAAAATTCTGTTGAAGTTGTCCGAAACGTAATTAGATTGAAATTTACTCGTTTTCGATGTCCACCTGACAGCCTCTCGAGCTGGTTAACCGGTGATTAGCAGGCGAATTTCCATTTGGCGCTAAAAAAAAATTTAAACAGTAGAAAGCAAACCACAACAGGTGTTATCGAAAACTCACCCGCCGGAGTAGGGTAGATTATCCGTCATGTGATCGGCTTTTATCGACCACATTAAAATCTTTTTAAGAACGCGCGTAATGCTTTTTAGAGTAAGTGAGAAGTTGACTAAGAGGCCGTTACATTATATTCAAACACAGGTTAATGTCATTCTGATTAAATTTCAAACATGTTAACTTGAAATTTTGATTGACCTACCCTACCTTCATGAATTTTCGTAAGCATAGAAAAACAAAAAATTCCTCGCCCAACTTTGCAATGTCACTATCCAATCAGTGAAGTTTGACTTTTTCAAGGTACCTGTGATTGGCTAATAGTTCACGGATGGACGGGATCTTGCAAAAGTTCCCAATAGATGGCTGTACTTTCGCACTCCGGGGCATTTACGTGAAACTGGAAAATAAATAGGAGAAAAATGGATTTGTGCTTTTTCACTATACTATGTGACTCTCTTTCACCTATTGAAAGCTCTAGCTACGTTTGATCTTATTAATAATTTGTATGCATCCATTCAATTGGCCCTGTTGATTCCTGTTTTGGACTCAAGAAAACTTCACTCAGATAACTTTTCAAACAACCATAACCTTGTATCTTTGTGTCGTAACGAGTCATTCTTACAAGTTAGAAATACGACGCAAGTTAATTTTGTAAGTAAATTTTAATGTATTCTGCAAATACAGGATTGCTGTAATGAGAAATGTTTGATTTATTCAAAAGATAGTTACAAAATTCAATACGGCGAAAATGCCTATCAACGTTGGCCATTTTCATTCCAATTTCATTCATTATTATAAACATATCTACAGCAGTGAGTACTCCATTTTAAGTAAAAATGTCTTAAGTGTTAATTACGTTAGTGGAAAATTACTTTAAAACTGAATACTTTTTCACGCTTGAAAATGTAAAAATGGGACGTAGCATGCTGTATTGTGCGCTGTAGGTTAAGCCTACAGACACAGTATGTTTTCACTTCATTTTTTATTTATGTAATTGTTATTCACGTGCAGTTAAGGTATCGTTTTGCTGAAAATATATATTAACAAAAGAAATACGTGGACAGCTTACTTTTCTGTAAGGGCCACTGTCATCTCTATATATAAAAATGAAAGCTGACTGATTGACTGACTTACTGACTGACATATCAAACTGCAGCCCATACCACTGGACATAGAATCGTAAAATTTTTGTGGAGGTCCCTTCAGGTCGTAGGCAAGCACTAAGAAGGGATTTTTCTAAATTCGACTTCTAAGGGGGTGAAAAGGGGTGAAATGTGTTTCTGAAGAAACGTCGATAGAGCTCGAACCCGACGGCCTATCATCGTGATTTTTACTTTAATAGGACACTCGTAAAAATGCATATTAGCCAATTTAAGGATTTTTCGAAGTTCAACTTTTAAGGGGCTGAAAAGACCTTAAATATGTTTCCAATCTATTATTGATATCTATCGAACCCTTCGGGATAGAGAGTTGATATTCACTTCAAAATAAATACTCAAATAGTGGTTTTAGGTTTTTTTGAAATTCGACGCCCAGGCAGTAAAAAGGGGCAAAATGTGTTTTTAATGAATCGTCTATATCTTTGAAACACAATTGGCTATCGTTGTGATTTTAACTTTAATTGGTTATATTTACAAATGTCTATGACAGGACTAAAAAAACCTTTCAAATTTCTTTATTTCAAAGGGGTGAAAACACGTGAAATGTGTTTACGATTATCCTTCCATACCTATCGAATCAATCGAGATATCGAAGTGCTCTTTGCTTTAAATTGGTGCTTTTGTAAGTATCCCAAGTATCATTTAAACTATATTTTCCGAATTTGGCCCTAAACTGGTTAAAAATGGGGTAATATGAGTTTTCGACTCACATTCGATATATATTGATCCCATAGTTTTTTATATAGAGACGTGATTTTTGTTTAGGATTGATGCTTACTCAAACACCTAAAAAGTAATTTAAGGAATTTTCGAAATTCGCCACCTATGCACGTGAAAAGGGGTGAAAAGTGGTGAAAAGCGTTTTCAATTAATCGTCGATATATCTTGAACCCAGGGGGCTAATGTGTTATTTACGTCCACGAGATACCAATAAAGTATTCTAAAACGTGATTCAAGGGTTTTTCAAAATTTACTCCCTTAAGAGGTGAAATGACCTTGAATGTGTTTTAGATAAATCCTCGATATCTATCGAACCCGTCAAGATATACAATTAACTTTTGCTTCAGGATGATGATTGCAGAAATTATCGCAAAACTGTTTTCAGATTTTTCGAAATTCGATTTCTCAATACTGTGCAGGGGTGATATGTGTTTTTTTTTGCATGACCTATTTTGATTCGACTGAACGGGCTAGCGATGTGATTTACACTTCAGTTGAATACTTATACAAATGTCTAAGATGTATATTTAAAATATTTCGAAATTTGACACCCAAAAGGGTGAAAAAGCACAAAATTAGTTTTCCATCCACCCACGATATCTATCTAACCAGTAGCGATGTTGAGGTGTTGTTCGCGTCAGAGTGATGCTTACGTAAATATTTAAAAAAATATGTATGTATTTTTTTATTTGTAAGAAACGTAATTATTAAGAATAAAATTTAGTTGGTAAATAATCAAGGCAGACGATCCGAAAAGCAGGAACGAGCAGCGAGAAACAACTTATACAGGAGTTTCACGACAGTAACCTATCGAGACGTGGTGTTGTACAACCTCTATGAGCCCAGGACACAGATATTTTATTTTATTTTATTTTTTTTTCAATAAATTTTATTTTCATGAATTATTTCGACGTTACGTCACACAGTTGTTTGTCACTCAGGTCTAAATTCCGGGAGGTTCTGGGCTTGAATTCCGTTAAAAGCTGCGTGCAAACGTTCAATTCTGACACACAAAAACTACAAGGCAGATCGAATTAGTGCAATTTACATGTAGTCTTTAAAAGGGGTAAAATTGCAGTTCCCTTTCCACTTAGGTTCCTCTACAATATCAGCTGACATATCGTCGGTATACTGCCAAAAGTGATTGAGTCATAAATGCTATTTCGTTTAAAAACAGTAGACATTAACAAAAATGTGGTATGTTACTATACTGTGACACAACAGTACGAAACGACGAATAGACTTTAAACTTGGGCAATTGTTCGTGAACAACATATACATATTCCTAGCATTTTTATAATTTTATCTCATTTTGACATTTGTCACTTTTGGGAGTAAACCGACGATATATCATCTCACTAATCTCAGGTTTGGGGCACCAAAAACGTTACCGCGAAACCTTTACCCTCTGAAACTTTGTAATGTCAATAAAGTTAAAGTGAATATTTTGACAATATATAATTGAGGGCACCGTCACCAATGGTTGTGCACAGGGTAAACAGATGTTTCTCATTCGATTAACCACTTACCTTAGATGTCTGTAATTACCCCAGAACGTCAAATTGGCAGTTTTATAAATAAGGCCCAAGCGAAGTCGCCGTTAGTGGCAGGGACAAACTTTAGAGTGCTTTTCGCGTGGACAGCTATAGCTACTTATCCTTCTGCAGAATTAGTTCAACTAGCTGCTTGGACATTCTAACATTTGATGACTGAAGTACCAATCTTGTGTACAAAGAGGTTTTTCAATTAAAGTAAATATTATCAGTTACGAATAATACTCGCAAGCAAAGCCGCGTGGGACTGCTAGTTGATTTATATATTTCAATTAGAAAAATATGATAGTATAGAATGTTTTACCATGTTCTTTGCTTTCTGCCTTTGAAAGATCGTATGAATGTAATAAATAAAGAATGGCATCGCTACTAGAGATGCTATTACACTTTAAAAACCAATGCAGTGAATAATAAGCCTAGATACACATAAATAAACACGCACAAACAGTGCGCGCACTCGGTTTTAAACAGCTGTTGCAGTTCATTGACCTCTCTCGCTGATAGAGTGCGGTAACCTACGTATTTACGTTACATTTGTCATATTTTCTCTTTTATGCACAAGAGTTTTATCTTTACAGCACCTGTATTAAGTTAGGTGTACTGCGCACGTGAGAAATAGGCACATGGTGAGTTGTTATAGCATTTATTGTAATTTTTCTTTGATATTTTTCCTTTGTACAGGAATGCTGAGAAGAAATGTGGGAAATGTATGGGAATTTGAAAATGGAATCCGGCTGGACACCCTGTAATAACAAAAAAATAGAATTCATACATGCTAACAACTTATGTTTGTCTTGCTAATTTATATGTTATTTGTCTGTTAATGGGGCGTAGGATTAAACAGAAAGTTAGGTGAACAGTACTATATTTACTATTACAATTTTCAAGAATATAATTTAAAATAGTAAATATTTGTACAAAAACTATGTAGGCCTGTTATAATATTTCTGAAGGGACTAAAAATTTGTACTTTGTAAAAGGGAATTCCTTATAAGAATAATTTTTTTTATAAAACAGTTTAAGCGACTAAACATAGGAAGCCTTATAACCAGGAAAATGTTATACAAGGGTTCATTATAACAGGGTTGCACTGTATTTGAAACACTATAACCACTATTTGCACACCTATAGAAATTTACAATATGGAGCTAAGTAGATTCACATATCATTTAGTTTCAATTCTTTGGTTATTCTGATTGTAAGTGTGCCTTAGTCCATTGTAGAAGTTTTTTTATTACAGTTGTGTCAGTTCAGTTGTAAAATATAATTGTCAGTTTTTGTTAATTTTGCGTACTGATATGCAATTTTTATTTGCAACTCTTGTGCAGAGCAACCCTTTGCAACCTGCGAGTTTGAGCTTCACGTGGCTTCCATCACATCTATTGTCACATAATGTGTTGCGGCCGAGTGACACACGACCTTTGTGCAATGTACCTGCTCATTATTTTAACTGTAATGTAATTTGTTTGGTGTTTGTGTGAACCTCTAGCTTGCAGCAATTCAGACCACTATATAGTAGTTGAAGTCAGGATGCTAGAAATTATACAGGCGATGAGCTTTTTCATTTACACAGCTTTTGACACAAATGTAAGTGATGGCGCCTTGAAGTCTGCTGCATGTTCCCTGAGCATTAAAAGTTCTTGCAAAACAAAATACACAGTCAAAATAACACTACTAAACTTAAGAAATAGAGTGAGCTTGCTATTCTGCACACTGATTGTCCCATGCACACGTGGAATAAATTTAGTAGTTTAGTAGGTTTTACTGTCTGAAATAAGGTTGAATGAAAGTTACAGCCACAGCTGCTATCCACGAACCATATACTCCCTAACTGGGAGACTGAAGTGTTAGAGGATTGAATAAAATGTGACGGTTAAGTAATTCTTAAAATAATTCATCTAGATTTGTTAAATTAAAGAGCTTGAACCCACTCATAAATAAGTTAATTATATGGTATATAACATTATATTACTTAGTTGAGCCAGATGCTCAGTGAATGTAGGGATTGTTATACGTAAACATTCCGATTAGTTCAGTACGGTACTAACATAAATTGTAAACTTCTTTGCCAATGACTTAGTGGTAGTCTCTTTGATTGTGGGTGTAAAGGTTTTAGGTTTGATTTCAACTTTGGATTAGGTCTTTTTTTTTTTCCTGAATTTTACCCTAAATTTAACGTTAGTTTGGAGAGATTGTTTGAAGAGGGTGGTAGGGCTCTCCTCATGTTGGTGTTGTAACATGTCAGTTTTGTTTGTGATGCAGCATGTGCTGTAACTGTCCGAAGTAAGTCCACTTTACCGCTATGGCTTGTTTTGTGTGTGCTCTAGGTGAGCTGTATGTTTACAGTGCTGCAACATTAGCTCTATAGCTGGCGTATGAGATTGTTAGTTGCATAATTGTACCTCTGAGATTTCTTGTAAGGTTTAAGATATCTTTCACTGTTGCAAGGTCAAATTTCTTGGATGGGAGATATTTTTTTTCTCAGCGGAAGTGAGGTTATGGTTGAACAAGTTCAGAACATAAGACTTTCCTGGGGCAGATTTCTTAGGTGGTACAGTTTTGTGTAGGATAGGCTTAGACAGAGAGCTCTGCCTCGACATACAAACCTCCACCAGAAGAAGATAACCAAATTCTGCAGTCATATACAACAGTTCCTGAACGCCAAGGCCCATTCTAAGTCTTTCAGAACACTTCAT
The DNA here is from genome assembly GCA_003012365.1 of Medauroidea extradentata. Lineage (NCBI taxonomy): Eukaryota > Metazoa > Arthropoda > Insecta > Phasmatodea > Phasmatidae > Medauroidea > Medauroidea extradentata. Next base: position 14,508 of record PNEQ01106452.1, read on the forward strand.
CAAACTCCTCACCCCAGACAAGCCTACTACACCAGTTTTGTATCTTCTACCGAAAATCCACAAACAACGGCCACCCCCAGGATTTCTAGTAACCAGTAAAGGCAGCCCAACAGAATGAACCTTGGCTTGTTGACACATACCTTCAACCCTGGGTACAACAGCCACCATCCTACGTAAAACGCACTGACCATTTTCTACAACAGCTGAGAGACCTCTAAAAAACTATCTCCCAAGCTGCCTATCTAGTCATCACAGATGCCATATCCACTCGTACACCAACATCCCCCGCTAATCTGGCTGTCTGTCATAGAATATTACCTCAGCAAGAGACCATCACAGCATTCTTGGTTGCACGTGCTAGACTAACCCTAACAAACAATAGCGTTGGTTTCCAAGAAAGCCACTACCGCCAGATCAAAGTTTCAGCTGTGGGTACCTGCGTGGCCCCTGCTATGCAAATTTATTCGTAGGAAAACTAGAAAGCAATTTCCTCCGCCACCAGACCACTCAACCATTTTACTGGCTGCATTTAATCGATAACATCTTCATGATCTGGAGGTCTACAGAAATCAAACTTGCACAATGTCTGAGAAACCGGAATAATCGCAGAGATTTTCAGATAGTAAAATTATTTTCAAATGAAAACTCAAGTATTTTTGAAATTTGGTTACTATAGACCTAGATATTATCGTATTAAAAATTACAAAAATTACAGCTTTCCGATGTGGTAGATTTAGTGGTTTAAAACCCTTGTTTTTCTAAAAATAGTTTTTAATTTTTTACTCGAAAGTAAAGCATACTACGGCAAAAAAAAATCTCAATCAAATTTTTATGAGTTAGGATTTTATTGACGATTGAGTATTCCAGTTTGATCGACATCGTATCTTTCCATATCCCTTAAGAAAAACTTAAGTAAAAAGAATGAAAGTAACTAACTAATTTT